>JANIHZ010000001.1:10561731-10572461 GCA_027478365.1 Erythroxylum rufum
AGAGAGTAAATATATTTTAATCAAAACAGATTTGATTGTAAAATTTGATAAATTTTATGATTAAATATGAGATATTTAATAAATAAGGATCAATATGAAAAGATATTAAATCTTATTTGGGCATAATTAGTATTTAATTAGAATGATTAGTAATTAAAATTAAAGTTTAATTGAAATTATAATTTAATTTCAATTAAATTACTTATATCTAAAACAACCTATTGTAAATTAAATATCTAAAACCTATTATAAATAGGTTTAAGTTTTAATGGAGCTAGCACTCATTGTCTAACCCTCTCAGCAACAGTTGTAGAATTTTTTCAACTCGTTATGTAGATATCGTTAAAGGCCAGACAAATATTCGGCTACGGTAATTAAGAAGAGTCAGTTTAGGAAACGGTTCGAGGGATACAATAATAAAAAAATCAAGCTTCGAAATAAGATACGAATTAAAATTCACATTTTATCATAATTCATGTGTTAATTATATTATAGAATTTTAGTAATATTGGTTTTGAAAAATCAAACCAAAAAAAAATTGTAACTATTTCGCTGTGCACGGAATCAAAAGATTTGGATCTAATTAGATTCCCCAGCATAAGTTTCTACGAGAAGTTAGAACAAGACGTGGAAGGAAGATCTACCCCCATAATTTACAAAGAGAAGATCATATTACCCATTTCTTTCCTTGACAATATGCAATTTTCTACCAAGTAATCAAAGGAATCCAGTAAAAGTTGGATTCTTCAAGAACCTCTTACAAGTTTCTGTCCCGGTGGGCACCCAAGACAAAATGCGATCCCCGACTCAATGCCAAGTTTCCAACCATGATCCAAATAGTTTACTTTGATTATGTTTTTATAAGCGGTTAACCAACCACACTATCCACCAGTATAATACTCTTCTTACACCCAAAGACTCTACCTATATCAACCAATTTATTTATTGTCCACAAAACAACGATAGATTAATCATTTCAAATATCATTTTTTGCCGCAACTAATTGGTAATCCACAAATTCACATTTAATATCCTTCTACTTTGATGAGAATCCTCCCCACTAGTGGCCACTTCACCTTCATTGATATAAGGACAAGACCAATTGTAAGGCACATGTTGACATTAGATGTGTGATGAATCATAAAACTTGAACTAAGAAATTTGCAGGCATAGAGTTGCCAAGTTCAAATAGACCTATCATTAATATGCCTTTTATTAATTAATCTTTTATTTCATGATAAGGCATACATTTCAACTAGGAAAGGAGCATGTAAATGAGTGCAAATCCTAAAGCTTTTCCATAATTAGTGGCGTGCAAGCAGGTGTGTCTGGTAGAATACTGGCAGCTCCACCCTTGAACTAAACAAAAGCAAGAGATGTACGATGACGCACTAACGGATGTTTCCCTTTTACCGAACTGTTCGGGGAAGAGATTTTGACAAATTTTTATATTAGCTGTAAGCGTGTGCATGCCTCAGTCATAACAAAACTTTGCATTTTCGAAAGAGATATAGAAAAGGTTATGTGCTTTAAGATCCATTGTCATTGCTGCCAATATTAGTAACCATAACCAACGTTAAAGCTATTTTCTTTCTTCTGACTCTTTCTTTATTTTCATCAGTGTTGATGCTTTTGAATATAAGCAAATCAATGCCTTTCACTAACATTCAAATTTAGATGAGCAAGGAATATCTCACAAGTATCGTTTCCTTTTCAAACAAAACTGTGAAAGAAAGTTCCGGCATTCCCTTGGGCAATCGCGTTTCTACTTGATCTCCACTTTCTATACATCCATGATACATACATAGCTTCATTTGTGGATGCGAGACAAACTGAATCCCGCAGTGATTCTCTGCTCCAACAGTTCTTGGGGCCCACTCAGGTTTCTCTGCATTATTCCCACGCGCGTCCCACAAACTTCTCACGCATTCACTTATTCTATTGCTGACCCAATCTTCTCTCCTCTCTCTCTTTTAATCCTTCTCCTTCATCTCCTGTGTTTAGGACTTAAGTATTGATCTTTCTAAATGTTGTGGGTGGATGTTAGGGAAGGAGGGTATTAGTAGACTGTAGATGTCAGCTTCAAACATGGCCACCATAACTGCATCTCTTGAGAGGTCTCTCCAGAACTGTTCTCTAAACAACCACCGAAGTAGCGGTGTTTTGGGTGGTTCGGTTACAGAGAGGTCGTCGAGCTCCGATGATGTAGATGCGTTGTTACCAGCTGAGCACATTCGAGCACCAAACTCTGACACCACCCTCGAGCTTAATTCGCATCTTTCTCTTCCTTACCACTGGGAACAATGCCTTGATTTGAAGGTCTGTTGGTATTGTTGTTATTAATAAGGGATCACTCCGACGGTGACTTTCAGATTTTATTGAGTCCCTTTGTCTTATGTTTGCAGTTGCATTTAATGCATGGATTTAACCTTTTTTTTTCTTTTAACCCTTTTATTGTCGTTCCTTTACTGCCTTGTAATCAATGCTTGCTGCTCTCTATATAGTTCTCCTTCCCGTACCTTAAGATATAAGAACTGACTTTGCCCACCACAGAAACCTCAAACAGAACTTCCTTTTTGTTTCTTTCAATTTTTACAGTTGTAGATGAAAATTTGTGTCTGGGTTTGATCGAAGATGTAATCATTTTCCTTTCCATTGTAATTGGAGTCGTTAAGAACTATGGAAACAGAGGAAAGCAGTTTCCTTGTACTTTCATGGGTTTGTTTCAACTTGTGTTGTCTGTTGTTAAAGAGTAAATTTTGTCTAAGAAAAAGAAAGCAAAGAGTCATTGCCTCTTTCTTTGTAGATATGGAACTGAAAGAAATTTGTTTTCCAGGATAATAATAGTCATTGCTTAGCTTGTTCCTCTAGGTTAAAATTATTTCCAGTGGCTGCTAAAAATGGAAGATTTGTCTGGTAGCTTATATGGAGTTGTGTGTACTGGCAGACAGGGGAGATTTACTACATAAACTGGAGAAATGGCATGAAAGCCAAAGACGACCCGAGGATAACACAAGAAGACAATGGGGATTTCTATTCACAAGATGACAGCTCATACGACAGTGAGGAGTCGTCATCAAAGTCCTCTCCTTCTTCCACAAGAGAGCCTTACATGTTAGATAAAAAAGATCATGTCTTGATTGTGGCTGGTTGCAAGAGCTGTCTCATGTACTTTATGGTCCCAAAACAAGTAGAAGACTGTCCCAAATGCAATGGTCAGCTTCTCCACTTTGATAGATCTTTTAATGGCTTGCCCTGAGTTCCGATCATCTTTTTTCTTATTCTGATTATCATATTTCTTCTTCATTTGTGCCTTTAGAAGGTTTTCTTAGTGGAGTGAGCATGAAATCTGTGACAGATGGGTTATTAATTTACTTTTTTATTCCACCACATTTTCTCCTTTCATGTAATTTTGGTGCTACTTTAGTTTTCCATTGTTATCGGCGCAACTAAAATCGCTCAGCTGAGTGGCAAGGGCGTACGCGGGAAGAATAATATACTGGCAATGATCGCGACTTTTGGTTCTTTGGAATAGGCAATATTTGCTCCAAAAACATACGTATATTGCTTCAATACGTTCTGAAAAATTTAACTTCACATTGTAAACAAGATTTAAATTATCAGGATTCAGGCATGTATAAGCAGCTTTTCGAAGACCTGCAGCTCCAGGAATGACCAGTAAGGCTAGTAAGTAGTAATCACAAACTGCGATAATGCTTATACGTTAATTTTTTGTTTTTGTTTTGGAATTTAAAGAAAATTGTATTGAAAAGCCTTCAAGAGCAAATAAGATTATAGTCAATAGGTATCTAAGGTTACTAAATCAAGGTGATAACATCGCCAAGGCAGAGCAATCGTCAACCATGCATTAACCAATGCAGTTTAAGGATAGTGATGTTCCATCGTATAGCCATTGCTTGCTGAGTTTTTTCTTAAAATCCCTAGTTGTGGCAATTTCCCTTATCATCTGTAACAAAGTCCATAGAACGCCCTCAGTTTAGGGTTCAGATCCTCTATTTTTATAAGTCTATTCCAACCATATTTCTGCCTCAAAATGACATCGTTTTATATACAAATGAGGATTTCATGCCCTCAGTTTGACCTTTGAAAATCTTTCTACTTTTCTCCACCGTATACACAAGGCATTGAAGTGGAATTTTGAAGAGTTTTGAGGTGTTTCTGCTGAACATCAAACATTAGCAGCTCATGAGATAATTTCCATCTTTGAATATGCATACAACTCCTATTGAGTAGAGCCTGGATTCTAATCCATAATTGAACTAAGAATTGGCACTTGAAAAATAGATGTTCAGGGAATTTAGATTCCAAGTTGCGGAGAGAATGCGTAGTGCTAATCGATTATGAAAGCTTCATCTTATCCCTACTATACAACTTTATTTCTCCAATCCACCATTTTTTTAATTTTTTGCTAATATATTCTAGCAATATTGATCAGTGAAATTACCTAATTTATGCTTCAAGTAGAGGAATTTGTCTTTAGCTAACAAATTTGACAAATATGTTGATGGCGGTATTTAATACTCTAGAGTTAAGGGGAGGCCAACATCATGTGTTCCCTTGTATGATGGTTACCACTTTAGAGTTCTCAGGTATTGAGTTCATCAAGGAGTTGGCATTTGGTAAACTGATCAGGGGTCATTGGGGATATCAGTTATCATAATGTATTAAAGTTTTTGCTCCATTTCCAATTTTGACTCCAATATAACATTTCATTTGTTCCTGAGCTTGAGTTTTCGTTTAAGTGTCCATAAGATAGTGCTTGTAGGTTGTATTTTCCATAAGTTTACCCCATTTAAGATTAGGGGATGTACCTATGCATACATAGTGACTATTGATCATTAAGGAGTTTCTAGATCCTTTTTTCCAAACAACATCTTATTCATATTCCTTATGGATTAGCTTCTTAGACCCCCTTCCTCTTCCATGGTGCAAATTTCTGAACAACTAACTTTTGCTTTTGAGAAGTCATCCCCATTCCTAGTCCAAAGAAAGTTATTTAGCAGCATTTCAATAGCTTTGATTTGGCTGATAGGGAAAGGTAAGTTAGAACGCCAACAAAAATTTGTGTTGATCCTTACATGAGTTAAATAATTGTTACTCCAATTACCAATTCTTTTATAAATTGCATCATATAAATTTTAGAAATCCCTATTATTGCGTTGCAGAGCTAGGGATCTTAAGGTACTTGTGTGGACATTAAAAAAGGTTGATGCTTATGAATTGCGCAAGTTGTTTAGCTTCAAAAGTGTTACCTATAAAGACATAGAAGGAACTCTTGGAACGATTAACGGTCAGTCCTGACATCTAATTGAACTTGCTTAAGGAATCAATAAGTATTTTGAGTTAATTAGCACTATCTTTTTAGAAGAACAAGAGATCATCTATATAAGAAAGATTGAAGAGCTTCAATCTTTTACCAAAAAAAAAAAAAAGATATTTAAAGTCATGCCTAAGTTTATGTTCTTAGTTGTGAGTTTATGATGAGAATCTAGCATTGACTTGAGCTACATGCGTTTCTACATAGTAGAGGCATGAAGAGAGGCTAGAGAGTTTGTCAGAAGTCTAAGTTAAGCATAAAAATAAGTTGGAGATTGTAGTTATAGAACAGAAGGAGCTTTGCAGGCTAGAATTTCAAAAAACAAGATAGTGTTAGATTTTAACTTATAACCGGTGCCAAACTCGTATTTCATTTGTGTACTAAGTAAAATTAACATTGGTTATCTCTAATATAACTATTGTACACATATTTTAGTTAGTTAGGCTTATTATTTCCATATGTTATTTTCTTCTAGGGCTCTATAATTAGGTTTGATATTTTGTTTAAAATTTCATTTTTTATGTTTGCATATGGGTTTTTGTATTTCAAAGTTATTTATTTCTAATTAGATTATTTCTAGATTATTATTTCCTTTAGGATTCTAGTTCTAAGGCTTAAGCCTATAAAAGGTATGGTTATTATTGTAGTGGAGACAGCTTATAATTATTGTTGAATAAAAAACCTTCAGAGAGCTTTCTTCATCTTTGTTCTTAGAGAAACTCTTATGTTAGGTTCTCTATTAACTATTAATCTTATCTAGCTTGTTGGATTCTGTATTAAGATCAACCCTAGGATCTTATCACTCATAATCCCTTCTTTTGTAGAGTGTGGTGATTCATATCCTTCTCTTGTGTTATTTTGTATTTAATTTTATTGATTAACTTGTTTTCAATAGAATAGTCACAGGTTTTGCCGTTTTGATATCGAATCTCATCAATTGTATTAATGAGGGTAATACAAATTAGTATTAGCATATAGTTCTATATTCAAGTTTGTTCTTGATATCATTGCTTAAAATTTGATATTATTGTGTTTTTATTCCTTATATTCAATTTTCTTGTTTGGATTATTCTTGAACAAGATTCTTAAAAAAATATTTTGGGTTTATGTTTCTTGTTTTTATGATTTTACATGTTAATAAAAAATAATGTTTATTATTTATCTTATTTATTCTTTTTTAATTTGTTTTTATTCATTTCTTCTTTCCTTTTTACTAGGTATAATTAGGTTTTATTGGGTTCAATTTTCTATTTTTTTAAAGCTTTCTTGTTCATTAGCCTTTGGTAGTGTTTTCATTATTTCATTTTTATCAAATTTGCATCTTTTGGAGCATTTAGAAAAAAGGAGGATTTACACTAGCTTTCTAAAATTAGATTATCTAGTTTTAAAAGATATTTTAGTCAACAATTTAGGCTATAATTTGAGCAAAATTTTGAAAGAAGCATGCAAAGGAGTACTTTTGCTACTAACATTTTCTTTCATGTCCATTATAACTCAATTTGAAAATAAAAGCTTTTCTAAATACAAGGATGTAAGTAGGGAGAAAAGAGTAAGGGTAGCCATAAAGTTATGCCAAAGAACAATATAAGAAAAATAAGATAATATCCTTAGTCAATATGATAAGGTGAGGGATAGGTTAGATAAACGTGAAGCTTTCATATATAGATTACAACATAACCCATATTTATTTACTATAGTTGATGAATTTGAAGCCTACGATGAGGACGATGGTAGTGCCTATGACTACTTAAGGGAGGACGATGATGTGTTCGAGAGTGAAGGGTAAGTAGATGGTGAGGTGTTTGAAAGTTAAAAGGAGGCAGAGGATGAGATGTTTAGGTTAAAAGATGCTAGTGACGAGGAGTGCATTGAGAGACCCGAGTTAGAAAGAAGTTAGTCACTAAGAGGATGTTGAGCATCGATAATTATAGGTTGCATTATATTTTAGTGGGTAATTGAGTATGCTTGTAATTGTTAATTAGATTATTTGTGCATGTTTAGGTTTAGAATTATGTTAGTGTGATTGGGCTTTAATTTTTTGTGTTTAAGGTGTTTTGATGAGTTTGTTAGTGTCTAAGATCGGGTAAAGAAGGCGCCGAAGAATATTTGGAGAAAGTTTGGAGGAGGAACAAGTGCCACGATTATGACATAAGGAATCAGGGAAGGTCGCGATCACGATAGAAGCAGGTATGAGAGGGCACGACTGTGATAGAAACAATTTTTAAGTGCCACGATCGTGGCAGGCCTGATGACAGACGCAGGGACTACTTCAAAACTGAACTTTTCGAGGGTTATTTTGGACATTTAGGCCGGGTAAAACCTAGTTTTTGACTATAAAAGAAAAAGAAAGGAACCCTAAAGATAAGCCTCCATTTTCCATCTTGAGAAAGAACACAAGGAAGAGGGAGAGAAGGTGAGTTTTAACCAACTACTGTCCAACCATCTCAAGTTATTTTCTAATTCTTCTTGTTATTCATCTTATCTTGATGTAAGCTTTGGGTTTAAGGATGTTGAATATGTTGCTTAGGATGTTCTAAACTCTTTTAGCGATTTGTTTTTCGTATTGTGACTGTTTATGTTAATGTGTTGGGTATTGTGACTATTTTACGTATTTGCATGCTTCTGTAATAAATTGAGAAAATGAACTGATAGCAAAATGATTAGGTTGAGTAATGAGAGTTAAACAATCTAATAGATCCTATAAACAATTAAATCAGTAATTTATACCGAGAGAAATCTTAAGTGAGGACCTGATTATCTATTATAATGTTTAAGATCTAATTAGGTTATAGATTTTTTTGTTAATTGAGAGATTGTAATTTCAGTAATTCAATTTAATTAAGGTTTATAATTTAGGGTTAATGATTATAACTCGAGAGAGAGTAATCCACCATTCAAAATTCTAGGACCAATACCAAATTAACTCTAGAGTAATCAAGTTAGCATTAGATGATATGATAAATCCCCCTTTCTCATAATCGGTTAATCTTCCTTGTGTAATTTTTGATTTGTTAATTGGTTGTGCTTAAATTTGATTTCTTACATTAATTTAGAATTCTCATTTCAATCACTCCATATTCGATTGTTTACTTTTCTGTTTAGTTTTTATTTTCATTTTAATTACACTTTTAGGCCTTAGACAAATTAGAATTCGATTAGTTCACTAATTCCTCATTGGGGATACCTCATATACTATGCTACGACCCGTGTGCTTACTGAATATTGAGAGTTTTATAAGATTAAAACTTGCTCAATAAGGGTTTTATGCCATTGTCGGGGAATTAGTTTAGGAGTAGTTTAATTCCTTTGTTATAAGGATTTTTTTTTCCTTTCTTGTATTATGGTACCCATCATAAGAAATTAAAAATTAAAAAAAAGAAGATGAGAGAAGGAAGTTTGGATGCAAAGTAGAATACATATCAATTCTAACACATCGCAAAGTAAGAGTGAGACATCTGAAGAGCTAGACGCCAATACGCAAA
This sequence comes from Erythroxylum rufum, assembly GCA_027478365.1. Taxonomy (NCBI): domain Eukaryota; kingdom Viridiplantae; phylum Streptophyta; class Magnoliopsida; order Malpighiales; family Erythroxylaceae; genus Erythroxylum; species Erythroxylum rufum. Next base: position 10,570,552 of record JANIHZ010000001.1, read on the forward strand.
TGAAAGAAGATGGTGGAGGAAATACATCACGGAGAGTGAAGGACCCTTATGGACTTCATCAGGCCAAGGTTTAATAACTATCATCATGGAATTTCTTGAAAACTAGTGCAAGTGACACACGATTTGTTTGAAAAGCTAGCAAACAATAGCTATTTTTATACATTTGAATGAAGTAGACAGTAGTCAACCTTTCAGGATCCAGAAAGAATGATTCTTATGGATTCAATGACAACATTGCAGGCTCAGATTGACAACCTCATCAAGTAACTAAACAACCTGAAAGCCACCTCTTTCTCTCCATTCAAGGCAATTCAGCAAGGAAGCAAACTATGTGGATGAGAGAGTCATATCAAATCGGATTGCTTCCTAGTGGAAAACAACAATGTGGAGCAATTGAACTTCAATGAAGTATAATTTGGTCAGGGAAGTAATAATCTTTACTGGAACATGTACAATTCTAGGTGAAAAAACCACCCAGATTTCTTTTAATCTAACAATGTAGGTACTCAATGGGAATTCAAGGCCTACTAGAATCTCAGCAAGATGAGTCCAATTCATAGGATTCAAAATTAGACAAGATTATAGATAAGATAATAAGAATGAATGAATAAGATAATAAGAATGAATGGGGCCCAGAAGAGGTTACAAGTGAAATTATAACAAGTAGTAGAAGATCACGCCTCTTCTATTCACAACCTAAAGATTCAAATGGGTTAGCTTTCTAGTGAATTTTGTAAGAGAAGTGTAGAAAGTTTGCTGAGCAACATGGAAGTAAATCCAAGAGAGCAATTTAAGGTTATTACATTTAAGAATGAAAAACAGCTAGAAGAACCAGTGAAAAATAAGATGAACCCCACCTTGTAAAAGAGGAAGAGAAGAAGAAAAAGGATGAAAAAAAGAATGAATATCCTCCATACATTCCTCCTCCACCTTACCCACCAAAAATACCATTTCCACACAAACTTTAGAAAAATGAATTAGATACACAATTTGCAAGGTTTGTAAAAAAGCTAAATAAATTGCAAATTACCTCGCTACGCAAAAGTTCTTAAAGATATATTATTAAGCAAGCGAACTTGGGATGATAATCAAATGGTTTCCATGACAGAAAGTTGCAGAGCCTTAATTACCAACACTTGCCCTCACAGTTGACAAATCCGGGGAGTTTTACGATATCTTGTGTAGTTGGTAATTTAAAGATTTCTAAATGTTTATGTGACTTTGGCATAAGTTTAAACCTTATGCCTTAGTCAGTTTTTAGGAAATTGGGGATAGGCAATGTGAAGCCAACTTCTATGCTCAAGCAGTTGGTGGATCAATTGATAAAGAAACTTTAACACCCCACTCCCTCGTGATCCGAACCCGACATCGTTGGTGATATCCGAGTCCGTGCCCCATGAGGGTGGTGTGCTACATCAGTCAGTCGAAACTCAGTATAAAATTTTCTTTTTCATTACACTCATATGCGCGGAATAGACAGTAAACAATCTGAGCCCACGTTCATAGATAAATATTTTCAGTTATTACAATCAATTTGTTGGGCTCACTACAATTCTATGTGACACTAATGCAGACGCGAACTGATCCCGACCTCTATCTCTCACTTGCCAGTAGTAGACATACTCCTATGTCAAACGAGGTACTCTTCAAAGCCTGAAAAATAGATGCAATTTTTTGGTGAGTTTTGCGAACTCAGTGAGGAACCATCATCGATGGTTCGCCCAATTCATGTAGCATACAGGCACATTACAGTAATAGCACAAACAGAAATACCATCTCAATCAATAGATATAAGCAGATCACGATTTTATAAGGCATTCATGCTTTTTTTTTCATTTACAGTATTCAGTCAGGTATGTATGCAATGCACATGTGACACTTTCCCATTTGATTACAGTGTTGTGACCGAG
>JANIHZ010000001.1:10582293-10599108 GCA_027478365.1 Erythroxylum rufum
TAAAGATGAAATTGAATTCAGTTCATATAAAAAGAAGAATCAATTGACTATAGATACATATTTTAGGAAAGCATAAACTTTGAAATAAAAATTGTTTAGGAAGTGCTTTATTTTATGAATTATATATGTCATTTTCATACTTATTTAATGAATTATTATTTTATATTTTCAGTGGGCCTCAAAGAATTTTTTTAAAACTATTATCTTATGCATTTAGCGAGGTTATTATTTTATCCCATTGGTTCAAGTCGAGACTGGAGAAAATTATTATTAATCGAGATTATTAATTTATCGAATATTTATTTATTGAGGTTTTACTATACAGGATAACCTTGCCCTGAACTTGGGATGGAAGAAGCAAGTAACTTGCAAGTCATGCACGTAATGTTCACAAATTACTCGTATGTAACACAAGAAAAAAAGATCGTCGACCTTTTAAGGACATATATACAGATAAAAGACATTTTGAAGATGGAACCCAAAGGTTGGCGTTACTAGTATCAAAGATGACTGAGAAGCTTTGTGGGGGTAATCCAATAGCGATCTCTCCATAATATTGTATACCTCTATAATTCTTAAGGTAAACCACATCTGGTGCTTCGGTGTTATGTTGAACATTGGGAACCTAAACCATTCTCGTAGCTCTCACAGTGGAGGGGTCCAAAGATCACTTTCTTAAATCAATTCTCAATGTAGCACATCAAGCAAACAATAACAATCAGAACTCTCAAATAAAAGCAAAATTTCCAGTCTGCAACATTCGCATATGGCTCAGACATAGGCGATGAGTGTAAAAGAAAGAAAATCAAGAAAGTAATAAAAGTAGGGTTAAGGTTAGGGTTAAGGACGAGGAGGAGAGGTTACCCGAGAAACAACGCTCCACTTCTTAATCTTGAAACGCTTGGGTTTCTTAGTGGAGGAAGAAGGAGCGGCGCTGCTAGAGGCCTCACATTTGGGTGGGAAGAAGGCAGAGAGAAGAAACCAGAGAAGACTAGTCTTCGGTGGTGGGTGTGGAGGTGGCGATGGTGGCAGTGCCTTTGGTGGGGAGAGACATTAACGAAAGAAGTGACAGTGTTCTAGCATTCTATTAGGTGAACCAACCCTAAAAGATAGAAAAATCGCGATGTTTTATTTAACAAAATGTCACGGTTTTAATTTTGTGACGTTTTAATAAAAAAATGTCGTAAAAAGTGTTATAAATTTTTTACGTTTTCATAAAATGTTGCGATAAATTTAAACCTTTTGTGACATTTTTTAAACATCGCAAAAAGTCTTCACAATCCGTGACTTTTTATTAATAAAACGTCGCAGAATGTGTGTATTTCTTATAGTGAAACAATTTAACACCCTGGTTAGACTATGATGCCAAAAACATATAATGGAAAAGAAATTACTTTTCCTTCAGCCTTAAAGGAAGAAGTCCCTACTGTTGTAGAGAATGAAGGCTTTATTTACTAGATGGTAAAAAATCTTGAGAAAGTAACCTCACCTTCAGCTAAATTTCCTACTGACAAGAATTTGAAATCACCGCGACTAAACGGCGTTGTTTATACAGACAAAGTTTCAAAATTGAAGTCTAATATGATCTCCATGGTCGATGCAATCAAAATATTCATAGAGAAGTTTGAAAAGTTGTTTTACGCTTTAATACAATTTTCTAGGTAGAATTTACCTACTTCAGTAAAGCAAATCTTTGAAGGAATTAGGGGCATTATGCTCCTAATCAATGGACGTCGGAGAATGCAACCACCTTCTGGCTAACTCCTCGGTACATGAAATATACATCCCTCTTCATAACAGAGAGGATATTCTTATAGGGCCTTCTCGTATAAATCCTGATAATGAAAGATATGTAGTCAGGCTCCAAATTCCTAACAAACAAGGATTTGATGGGGAGGCAAAACCTAATGGACAATAATATGGTTTGGGAGTTAAAATTGTAGCTATAAACTACAATCCCATTATACACCTAAGATAAATAAGTTTATAAATTGATATGGACACCATAAGAGAAGTGGTTAAGGAATTGTATGGACTTAGTTTAAGACAACGTTGGCTATCTAGAATTCCATAAGCCTTATTAAAGAACAAATAAAAGAATCCTTATCCTCGTGGCTACAAAATGTTTGAATTCAACTTATTTTCTAATGAAGATGGTTAATCTACCATCAAGCATATCGTTAGATTTACCAGACAATGTGGACAGCTAGCCAATTATGAAAAATTCAACTACTTTAAGCTTAAGTTGTTCCTAAATTCATTAATAAGAACCATATTCTCTTAGTATGGCTTGTTTCGTAAGAATTCTATCTTTTTTTAATGCTAAAATGAAAAGATTTTAGAACTGAGCCTGAAGTTAACATAGCAAAGTTGTCAAGAGTCACCCAGAAGAGTGATGAGAATGTTGACATATTTATCCCTTGTTTTAAGAAAATGAGGAGTTGACATCAAATCACACTTCTAGAAACTGAATATATGAAGTTAGCTTGAAGAAGGATGGACATTGAATTGCTTAAGAATTTTGTGGGCACTTATGTTACTAAGAAAAACTTTTACGATTCAATAATAGTCGAAGTTAACATCCCAAGAACTTGCCTTTGCCCCTCTTTAGAGCATAAATCCTTGGAAGTAAAAAATAAAATGTAAGCTTCATAGACCCAAGTTTAGTATAACTTTGACACATTCAAAATAAAGGAAATTTTTGATTATTTATTGCAAGAAACATTTATCACATTAGCCCTAAAGCATAGAGTTCTTACGAAAACGGATTTAGAGGTAGAGATTACTGCAAATATCATAATACTTAGAGCCACTCGAAAAATTCATATTAAGAATTTGAGAATGTGCTCTAAGTTTGGATCAATACATGAATTTTGATGTTCTTAAAGGTTGACCAAACAATGCTAATAGATGAAAACCCATTACCACTAGTGGAAATCATTAAGGCCACTAAATTCGATTTATGCTTATTGCTAGATGTTAAAAGAACTTGAAAATTATGGAAGATCATTCATCATTAGCATCAAATTCAGGAATATGGATTGTTTTTCATAATAATAATACTAACTTTAGGAATTAGGAATAATAAATTCTTATGATCCAGTAGAAGGTAGAAAATTTAAGGAAACATTACCAAGCAAAATTCAACTAAGTTTATAGGCAAAGGAATGAACCTCTAATTCTAAGTTATCAACGTAGACAACTTAGAATTGTAGTGCCATCACGAGTGTTATAAACTCAATATTAGAAGCAAGTAAGACATCTAAATAATTTGATACCCTTAACTTAAACTCAAAAAAGACAATTTCAATGACAAAGATCCATTACTAAGATTGAGAAAGATAAGTCAACATTGAAGGAGAAGACAACTTCAAGAAAATCATCTCATGTAAAACCTGATTTCTCTGATAAAAGTATTGTTAATTCCAAAAACAAAAAGGGAAGGGTAGAAGTTATCTATAAAATGTGAGATAAGAAAAGAATCTTATATTTCATAAGAAGTCAGCTCGCTTTGAGAGCCAGGATGAAGATTCCAATGAATTAATTATTATTAGGAAAATTTAGTGTAAAGAAGGTGAAACCCTCATGAGAAAGAAGAGTGCAGGGTGTTAGTATTGGCAACAGGACTAGAAATTATAAAAAAGTTGGTGTTAGAAAAGCTAGCTAAGGTTATGACACAACATATATGACCTTTATATTTCAAGGTCCATATTAATAGGAGACTAACTTTAAGAGTTTTAATGGACAAAGGGTCGGAAATAAATATTATGCCCACTAAAATAATGATAACTTTCAGAAAAGGCAATGCTGACTTAATCTCAACTAAAGCGTATGTTACAACATTCTATATCAAAAATAGTAGAGGATAGAGAATTCTCCTTGTAAATATTATAGTGGGAGGGAGAAGTAGAAATTGCTTGGGCTAATTTGGGGCAATTCCATACTAAAGTTGATGCAATTGAGGAAAATTTCTACAAGGATCATGTAAAGCCGATATAAAGAAAATATCAAAACAAAAGGAAAAAATTCCTAAAAATAACTACTATTTTACCTGTTCCTAAGCTTATGATGGTTCCTATTATAAAGGAATATAATGAGTGAATTTTCATTAAAAGAAAGGGTGGTAGCTACTTATCACAAAGATTAAATATTGAATGCAATAAATCTTAGAGAATTTCAAAGAAATAAATGGATGTGATAATGTAAATAGTTGACAACAGTGAAGAGTTGAAATTTGCCCCTGAGAAGTTTGATGATTGTGGGAGCAAGAATTAAGATTCGTTAGAGGAAGTAAAATTTGAAAATTTAAGAGAATTATGCCTAGTATTTATTAGCAAAACTTATATTTAAAGATAAAGATAGAATTAGTGGAACTCTTGAAAGAACTCAAAGATCATTGCACTTGGGACTACGCTAAAATGTTAAGATTGAGTAGAACATTGGTAGAGCATAAACTTCTACCCTTATCATCAACCTCCGAGGTGTTGGTCAAAAGAAGTTGATTTGAACGTTAAAGAAGAAGTTGAAAATTTATGTAAGGCTAGTTTTACTAGACCAGCCAGATATATTGGGTGGTTGGCTAACGTTGTGCTTGTAGTAAAAAAGAATGTAAAAATAATAATTTGTGTGGATTTTTTAGATTTAAATGCAACCTCCACCCAAGGATGCATCTATGATGTTGACTGTAGATTCTTTAATAGATGTGATGACTGGACAATCTTTGTTCTCTTTTATGGATTGTTTTCGAATTATAACCAAATTTTTATAGTTAAAAATGATGTTCCTAAAACAAATTTTAGATGTCCAGGTTTGTTGTACCCAAATAAGTTCTAAAAATTCCTAGGCTATCCTACTGGCAAGTATATGAGATAGTTGTAGTTAATTACCTATGTTTGTTTCCCACGGAGGTAAAATTGGTTAACTTAAGATAATTTTGAACAAAAATAAAAATAGATGCAATCCTAAATATTCTATCCTAATTTTTTGAGTGAAGGCTTTAAATAAAATCACAAAACTAAACTGAAAAGTAAAATGATTCAACCAGAAGCAAAAAGGAATAGATTAATCAAAGTAGGAAACTCTTGATAATTAATTTCACTAATTTAATCTCTTATGCATGACTGATGGGAAATGATTGGATAATTGTCTTACTAAAATTAACGGTTGGGTTCTAAGATCAACTCAAATAATAAACTAAGTCTAACTTTCGTATTCAACAAGTTATCATCCAAATTAATTAAGAAAACTCGATTACTAATTACCACTTATGTTAATATATTTCTAATTCTTAGCCTAAGTGTCTATAGTTTCTCGTTCCATATTAAAATTTTTCTCTCGATCCTTCGTTTAAAACCAAAATGATGTAAAGTTTGGTCATGCTATTACATCTATTCAGTTCAGAAACTATAGCAAATTTAAGACAACAACACAATCCCTCAATCATGCATATTTGACTAAAATAGGTACATTAATCCTCAAGAAAAATAGATAAACCCATCGTGGAAATAACAAGATTTATCATCTTCATATACTTCAATCCCATCTTTATCAATATAAGATAAGTATTAAAGCAACAAACCAAGTAAATAGCTAAATGAATTATCAAAAAGCTATCAAAGTATGATTCTATCAACTACAAAGGAACTAATAAATAGAATGGGCAAACAAGTGCTTGGAAGAGGGAGTTATGGTGATCTCCTGCCATTCTCAAGCTTTCTGCATTGGCTCTTTCCTTCTGCTTCTGCTTGGTTCTCACCCAGATGCTCGACTACTTACGCTACTCCTTCCTCTCTGCTATTCTTCTTCTTCACTTCACCCGAATGGTCTCAGCTTTCTCTCCTCTTTTCTCCACCTTCTTTTTCTCTATCTATTTTGTGTCCCCAAAATGTTCCAAAATGAGTCTATATGTAGAATGACAGAATGATAGAATGTACCGCCACCTCTCGGTTCCAGTGTTTTCTATTTGTAGTATGACTCTAGGTTTAGGGTTTTGATCCATCACCCTTGCAGCTGCCATGTATTAAACATAAAGTGAGTGAAAAGGAGTAGTCATGAGAGCACTATGACACTTAGGTCACCACCGTGAAGTGTCACGGTGGTGATAAGTTTAGTGGTGACACCTTTAGTCACCATTTTTCTTTATATTTTTTGGTTTTTTTTCTTTTTATGCAAAATTTACATGAACTTTTATTTTTCATGCAAAATTCATAAAATAATTCAATTAACATGCATGAAATATTCATACTATTTTCACTCAATTCTTCTCTCATTTGGATCAAATCACAAGAATTTTAAACCAAAATCAAAATGTGAAAGCAAGCAAAGTCAATAGAAATTAGACACAATAATTCCCCCACACTTAAACCATGCTTGTCCTCAAGCAAAATAAAGAACACTATACTATAAAAGAACAATTAGTGAAAACAATTTTCATAAGTAATAGTCAGCGATATCAACGATCATTTCAATAATCACAACCTGAGAACTTGAAACTCATAATATTCCATAAATAGACTATTCTCCGTATGATAGACACTCACTCCACTCTCCATCCTCTCAAGCATTCACAGGTAGGATATATTCACTCATAATTTATTTCATGTAAGGCATCTACCATAAGCTTGTTTACTAATCCAATCTCCACCACTTATATCAAATATAAACATCAATCCGAAGGTCTTTATTTTAGCTGTAATGGAGCTGGGTTAAGGATAGCAAAAAGGAAAATTACAGTATAAAACCATAGAACAAATTGAGCATTTAAAGTAATACAAACAATGAAGTATAAAGCACTCAATTCTTTCCTTTCAAGTTAACAAGATTGACATTCCCCTTTTTATGTCTCTCCTCTTTTCTTCATTTTCTGCTTATCTTCTCTTCCTTCCGTTTCCTTTTCTGTTTCTTTTCTTTTTTCTCTTGTTTTCTTCTTTCTTTTTTAATTATTTTTTATTTAGAAGAAGATTAAGTTTAGAAGAAGTAAAATGTAGAGGAGAGATACAAATTATTACAATTTTACCCATTCCTAACTCAAAATCTAACTATATCCTATGATTCCCCCACACTTTTCAAGCAATTATTCCCTAAACCCAATCATACTCATTTAAATGCTCAATTCGTCCTTATGGTAGTTATGATGAAAAAGTTAACTAATTAAGGTTGAGGCTCAGATTTTGGGGTTAAAGAAGAAATGGTTCATTTTAAGCTCAAAGGGGGCTCACTAAGGGTAACATTACGGTGGCTTTTTAAGAAAAAAAGGTATATCTTAATTGCCTTCATCATTTCAATGTTTTTGTAAGACTGTATGATCTTAACTAGTATTTGCAAGCAAGTTTTAGAGTTCCTTAATCATAAAAGAACACTCTTTGCAAAGAATACTTGAATTTGGTGTTAAAGATATCAAAAGGGCTCAAATTCTTACCAAATGAAAAGTGTTATTCATCTATTACAAGAAGCTAATGTCCTTTTAATCGAAATCCAAGTCAATCAACTTAAGCATGTAAGTCTACTCATTCACTCATATTATACATTTCTAATCCAGATCGAATTCATTTAATAACCATGCATCGCTAACTATTAAATGGGAAAAAACAAACACACAATCACAAAATTAATTTTTTTATTTTTTAACTAATACCCCCCCTCCTACACACACACATCCACTTAAATATCACATTGTTCCTAATGTGATACAAAAAAGTAAACGAGGGTTCTAAAACACAAAATAACATGAACAAGGACAACCATTAAAACTAAAATACATTAAACTACAAGCATTAAAAATAATAAAAAGAAGAGGGATATAAATACGATACGAAAGAGTTGGTGGTGGCTGCATCAATACGGTGTGAAGCATGGCAATAATCATGGTGGACTACATTAAGGAGTGGATAATAACTATAAGGAAGACAAATAGAAGAGATTGAAAAGTAGGCTGGTGCATACAAAGCAAATAGATTAAGTTGAGTTTCACTAAAAAGGAATAACAAACAAATAATTGAAAAATAGAACAAAAATTATATGGGTTGCCTCCCATTTAGCACTTCTTTAATGTCTTTTAGTTGAACACCTCAACCGTCATGCTTAAGGTGGATCGCCCAAAGTGACTGACCCCACCCTTTTCTTCTCTTTATTGGGCTTTTTCTCTAAGAATTTTCCAACCTCTCCTTTAGTTGCATCGTCTAGCAATTGACAACACTTATCAATTTCTTTCACCAAACCTAACTTATTTTCTTCTTCTTCCTGCAATGCAAAATCAAGGTCTACAGAATTAAATTGACCAACAAAAGAACATTCTTCAGAAATAGTAGTAGTAGGAATAGGTTCAACATTAAAGATTGAAAATTCTACTATTTCTCTCAAAACAGTCATGATCATTTTCTCATTCTTCACATAATCAAGGTATTGGTGGTGGCCATAAAAGGCCTCACTAGGAGTATGGTGTGCTCCTTCCGTTGCTCTTTAACCTCCCCTATATCTAAGAAAACAAAGTCCACAGGAACAATCAACCCTCGAACTTTCACTAACACATCTTCCATTATTCCTTTCAGATAACGAATTGACCTATCAGCTAATTACAAACACATGTTTGTAGGTCTTAACTATCCTAGATCCAATTTCTCATAAATAGATTGAGGCATAAGGTTTATACTCACTGCAAGTTCAAGCATACCCTTACCTATTGATACTTGCATAAGAAAACTCCCTGGGTCTTTCAGTTTGGGGGGGAGGGGGGTTAATTATTACTAAAGCACTACAATTGCAACCTCTGAAAGTGTCACCTTCTTGTTTGGCTCAAACTTCCGTTTTTTACTGCTTACTTCCTTGAAGAACTTCACATAAGCTAAAATGTTTCTAATCACACCTAACAAAGGCAGATTAATATTCACTTTGGAAAACATGTTATATAAATCAAAAAATTACTTATCTTGTTTTGAATCCTTAAGGAGCTCAGATATGGGATCGGTGGTCTAAAAAGAATAGTTGCCTTATGCAGTCTTAGTCCTTTATTACAGTCAGTTGCATGCCCAAAATTTTCACCTTTCTAAATGTGATTTGAAAAGTTGTCGTGCCTATTGCTTTCTTTATTCTACTCACCTTTTTCATTGGTGAGGCTCTCCTCCTCTTAATTACTTACACTAGACAAATTAGAAGGGATCTCAACATGATTTTTAATCACCTTACCAATTCTCAAAATAATAACTGCTTGGGCTTCCTTGGGTTGACTAGGCAACTTCCCTTTTTGATTGTTGTGCATTTGAGCAACAAGTTGCCCTATTTGGATCTCATTCCTCTTTACGGACATCTCCAAAGAATTGAATATCTTATTGTTCATTTCTTCATATGAGTTGTGACCTGAATATACACATTCAGGCTTTCCGCTTTCCTCCAAAGAAGGCTTGCTTGGTGGGTTTTAAAGTGAGGATTGCCTTTGGTAATAATTTGGCCTCTGAAAATTTTCATAATAAGTTAGTCTTCCATGAAAAATTGAGGTGGTTTTTCCAACCAAGGCTGTAGGTGTTTGAGTACGGATCATTTCGCTCCCTTGGTTAAAAATCGTTGATTGAAGTCACTTATTCTTCCCCATGTGTAAAAGGCTGACAATAATATGAACAAACATTAGCTCCATGACCATAAGTTCCAATATACCACATACCTCTTGATTTGGAACATTTTGAGGTAGTCTTGTAGTTAGCATCTTTACATGTCTTGTTAACTCAGCTAATTGCATAGCCAATTCTTGATTCGAGCTTACTTCATGAACTCCAGCTCTTCTTCCCCACTCTTTTTTTTTTTTAGAATTAGCCCCCAACATTTCGAAGATTTCATAGGTTTCTTCAGCCATCTTCTCTCCCAATGCTCCTCCTATTGCATTATCCACTATGTGCTAACACTGTTATGTTAATCCATCATAGAATAATTGGTTCTGCATGTCAAGTGGAAAATGGTAGGGTGGACACTGTATGAGCAAGAGTTTGAAGCGTTCCCACCCCTCATGGAATGACTCTCCCTCCATCTGAGTAAAGGTTACTATCTTCTTCTACAACTTAGAAGTCTTTTTATAGGAATAAGACTTTCCCATGAATTTGTTGTACATCCCCTCCCATATAGTCAATGAATCAAGTGGAAGGGTTATCAGCCATGCTTTGGACTGATCCTTCAATGTGTATAGAAAGCATCTCATCCTGAGTTAATCTTCGTCTAACCCATCCAAATGGAAGGTGATGGAGGACCATCTCCACAAGTTTGAAGGACTTGGAAGCCATGGGATTTGATGAAAAAGATGAAGGCAATGAAACTCAAGGTGAAGACAATGATCCAGGTGAAGAACAAGGTGAAGTTGGCTTGGATTTAATGCTTAAGTTCCAAGCTAACTTCGGCCCATTTGGTGATCACAAGGCAGCTATTTTAACTCCTTAAAATGACATTTGAAGACTTTACTTTATGCTATTTGATAATTTATATTGTATGTTTGACATTTTTTTTGGTTCGATTTGTATTACTGTTTTGGCCAGTTGACATTTTATATTTCTGGATTGGTTTGTTTTGTTGTTTCGGTCTGACAGTGTTGAACCAGCCTTTGGGTCTCCCATCTTCAAGTTATTTGGAGACTTAAAGGTGAGTTTTAGTGTTGGGTTTAGTTTTGGTTTACGGGCAGCTGAAGAGACATGAACCGGTTGACTTGTTGGTTCACTTTCCTTATAAGCTATTCCAAAATCTAGGTAATGACGATATATTCATAACTTATCAAAGAATTTCCAGATTTTGAGAGTTTTTCTCTTAGATCTTTTGGCAAGAAATTGTCTGGGTTTTTTGTTGTTTTCTTCTGAAAAACAATTGGGTTTGATTATTTTTCCGAAAATAATCCAAATTTGTTTGTTGTTGTTGATAGTTCCTGTGTCGATTGAATCTACCTGCCCATTTTAGAATCTATCCTATGAAACAGATTGAATTTGTTTGATTGAAATTCCAAAGCCATGTTTTAGAGCACATCCTAAACTACAAATTCAAATCAAGAATCACCAAAAATCGATTTCCCTATCATCCAAAATGCCCGACTGAATCTTATTCCATTGCCCATAATTTTCCCGTCGCCCAGCCAGATATTCCTGCACTAAAACCCACATAACTCACTCGTACCTTAAACAAATCGTCCAATTCTTGTATCTAAACTCATTAGCACAAAAATTTCTACAACTTTTCCTTCTACACTAAATCCTGATTCTGTCTCTATTTTCCCAGAAAATGACCTAAAATCCGCTGCCAGTTTTCTACCCGAGAAGAACAAAACTTCTTCAAACTTTATCGAATCCTTTTCAATTCTTTCCCAATCTTTTTGAGATGTTCCTACATGATATTTTGGTATCAGAGCTCATATCTGGGACGTGACTTTGATCATTAACCATGTCTATACCGAGCCACCATGATCTGGAGAAGCTATTTGCAAAGTTGGATGAGATGAGAGTCAAAATCGACAAGTTTGATACATTCTGGAAGGATATCCAGGCTGCCAAGGCTAAGGAGGCAGCATATGCAACCTGGGGAACGTTTAATGCACATAGTGAGACATCTCAAGCCAATCTATCCATAGAAGACGAGTTTGGTGATGAGGCAAATGATTCTTGTGCTCCTGAATGTGATGATAGCATTAGAATTGGTGGTTTGGCCCCAAAAGGAAGAGGGAGAGGCCCTCATTTTGCTGCTGGCCGTATGGTCCCTATTAGGAATGTGTTTCCACCTAGAAATGATAGGAATGATGATCTAAACATTAACATAGACATTCCTAAATTTTTGGGTAACCTGATGCCGATGTGTTTAGCGAATGGTTGTACACTGTTGAACGCATTTTTGAATTGAAAGAGGTTCCAGAGGAGAAGAAAGTCAGATTTATGGCTATGAAATTCAAGGGGTATGCTATCCTTTGGTGGGATAACTTGCAAAAGAAAAGGCTTAGAGGTGGGCTGCCTAGAATTACTACATGGGATAGGATGAAAATTGAGTTTGAAGAGACATTTGTGCCTCCTCAACATAGGCAGCAAATGTTAGATAAGATGTTTAGGTTGAAGCAAAATAGAAGGCAAGTTGAAGACTATGTGATGGAGTTTGAACAATTCCTTTTGAAGTGTGGATTGGAAGAAAGTGAAGAGGTAGTTATCACACGGTTTGTCAGGCGACTTGACATTGAATTGCAAAACTTTATGAAGACTTATCCTTTTGACACTTTGAGTGAAGCCAAAAGACTGGCCTTTAAGGGTGAGATTAACTTGAAATCTATCAAGCCAACATTACCCAAACCGAGCCATAACTTTCCCCAAAGAACCAACCCACTTACAGCACCTATAAAGCCAAATTTTCCTACACCACAAACAACTCCACAAAGAGCCTCACCTTCCCAACCAAAGCCACCATCCACCATTTCACCAACACAATTCACTCCTAAACTCTATACTCTAAAAACTCCTCAAACTCCACCAGTCCCTAAAACCAAGTTAAGATGCTTTAAGTGTCAAGGCTATGGTCATTTTAGTGCCGAGTGCCCCAACCGAGCTATCATGACCATTCGAGAGATGGAGTTCATTGATCAAGAGGTGGAATTGGAGATGGACAATGAACTTTTTGGGAAATTTCAAGAGGGGGCCGAGAGTCAAGAGTTGGTGGCCAAATATGCAAACAATGAGGAGGTCTAGGCTGAAATGTTAGTATTGTGTAGATTGTTGAATAGTGAGAATGGTGGAGAAGATTGGAGAAGAAAATCACTTTTTCACACCACTTGTATAACCGGTGGAAAGAAGTCATAATGATGGAGGAATGGCCTGAAAGTGATCGGAATAGGGTCTGGTGGTTATTGGAAAAAGTTTTGGGCAATCTGGTTTTTATCGGATAAAATTGGAACAGGAAATATGAAGATGTTTCTGGGTTAATTGGCTGGGAATTTGGTTTCGAGTAAAGAAGAAAAGTTGTAGAACTTTTTGTGAACTACAATTTAGACACAAGAATTGGATTAATTGGATAAATAATGATTGAGTTATGGTGGATTTTGTGGTGATATGTTCATCTGGGCGATAGAATGAAGGCAGATGAGGAAAACGGAAATTTTGAGGAGGCTAGGGTTCGAATTAGGTGAAGATGTCTTCTGGAGATTTTTAATTTAAGATGTAAGGAACAAACTCGAAGAAGGAAAATTTTTGATTTGATGAACACAGGAAACAGAAACTGGAAAACGAAATTGGAACTCGGACAGAATTCTGGAAATCGCACAACACGCAAACGATTGAATGTTTTTGGCAAAAAAACAAACCCTTTTGATTATTTTCGGAAAATAATCAAACTCAATGATTGTTCTTTGGAAAAAAACAATCAAAACCTAGACAATTCCTTGCCAAAAGATTGAGAGAAAATCTCGACTTTTCCTTATATTTTTCTTAATAATATGAAATAGGAAGCAAATGGGCAGCCACAAAGTCAGCTCCTCACCTTCCCTATTCTCCAGTTTTTTAGCTCATTAAAACAGAAATAAAGCCTATAATAAAAGTCTTACAAAATAGCTAAACTAAAACAAACCAAACAAGTCATTAAATCGGGCCAAAATAACAAATCTGGGCTAAGATAAAATAGGAAATAAAACAAGTCTTTATATCAAACCAAATACTAGTTAAATTAGACCAAAGTAAGCGCAATTTAAACGTGCGAAAATCTACTGCTCCTAGGCTTCGAACAACTCAGTATGATTAGGTGCAAAAACAAAGCTTTGAAGTCACCAAATGGACTCAACATCACCTGGAACTTTAAGAACAAGTGCAGCCCAACTTCTTCTTCCTCTGAGACTTCAACTGACTCTTTTTGGACCTCAACTCCACCTGATGGTTTTTCTCCAAGCCCCATGGCTTCCATATCTTCAATTGCAAGTTTGGATGGCCCTCCATCATGTAGCTACATCAGCTGGAGAAACCCGAAGCAGAGTATCAATTTCTGAAGCAAATTTCCAAAAATCTGAGGCAATTGGAGTCCAATAAGTCAACAAAGCTGAGGAATTTAAAGTCAAAGCAACAATTGGCATTGAAGAAATGAAATAGAGCATCAGTTTTGTTCCATAGCTTTCAAGCATCTTTTGTCTTTTTAACTTTTGCAGCTTTATATCATTAGGATATCACAATGTCAGTTTTTGTTGGTATATCAACCAAAAATTTTACTTTTGTTTCTGCTGAACCAATGAGAGTATGTAACTTGTCAAGATCTTACACATTAGCTGCTTTTATCTTTCGTTTTGGACCATTGATGCAATCAAGCAAGAAAAGTGTGAAGAGCTAACTTAAAAAGCTCAAAAACAATCATCCTCGATGTAATGGAACAGTAGCAGTGAATTTTATGAAAAACAACATCTTCTTCCTTTCATCTGTTTTACAATTTTTTTTCTTTGCTTTTATTGTTGATTTAGAGTTGTTATGAATGTGTGTATGTAGAGAGACATGATGGAAAATTTCTAAGAGTGGAAAGGAAGCAGATTTGAAAGTGCAAAATTTCCATTTGTGAAGCTTCATAGTTTCTTGATTTTACAAACACTGTTCTTCGAATTCTTGCAAACACTAGAGAGATACATACATTGTTACTATTAGAGTGACCATTACACAGAATACATTTAGCTTATAGAATGAAAATGTTGTTCATCTGCAAAGCTTTCATTCCTTGAAGGCAAAACATTTTAGCTCAGAAGTTGTTGCTAAAGAGTGCAGACCAGAATCATCTTCAAGCTTGTGGTTGGAGCATAATTGAAGTTCTGTTTCTACTAGAGTTCTTGAAGTTCAGGTCGTTTTTGTTAAAGTGTAGGGAGTCTTGTTTTCACTTTCCATAGTGGTATCAGAGCTATACGGTTCACCAACCTGGATTGGACCGAAACCGTGTCAGGTACAAGCTTTCCCATAATGAATATGCAAAGTATGCAAGCTAATATATCTGTTTTAACTGGAGAAAACTACAAAGCTTGGGCCCTTAGAGTTGAGGACTATCTTAGGATGTGTGAGTGCTAGGATGTGGTGAATGAAGGAGTGATGGATGTTGAAGGATTAACATATTTAATTGATCAACATTTAACAAGAGCTAGGCAGGATAGGGATAAAGTCTTTAAAGCTTTTGTTTTCTTGAGATCGGTAGTGAGTGAGGCTATCTTGTTGAGACATGCAAGTTGCAAAAGTGCTAAAGAATTGTGGGAAACATTGAAGCTTGAATACGTGGGCTCAGCTCAGTCCTTGAGGTTGAAGAAACAAGCAGTGATGAGAAGTTTTGAAAATTTCTCAATGAAGGATGAAGAAAGTGTGGGAGCTGCAAAAACCATATTCTTGAATTTGGTTCAACAGCTGAAGGAGTTTGGAGAAAACACAAGTTCAGGCAGATTAGTGGACAAGTTCTTGAGCAGCTTACCCTTGAGGTTTGAAGCAAGCATAGCACCTGTAGAATGACAATTCACAAATGATCCAGATTTTGTGACATTGGAGCAAGTCTTCAACGTGTTGGAAATGTATGAATAAAGGCATGAAGTTCGAAGGGAAGGAGAAGAATATGCTCTGAAAGCTGAAAGGTTTAAATTACTTGAAAATCCACCTATTTTCACCTAAACTACGAATTTAACTCAAAACCAACTTGACACAAATCTTGTGCAACCACAGATGTCTTCACAATTGCAGAACCAACCTCAAAACATTCAAGATCCTTACTAGACCTCATATCCTCAAAACCAGAATTACCACCAAAACCAAATGCAATATTAACTACATCCAATATATCCTCAAACACCATTCCCTCATCAAATGCCTCACTTGAATCATCCCCAAAACTATCAACCTACCAACCAATATGCTGGGAATAATTCAAATTGAATGCAAAATGGATCCAGAAGTTCAAGGTGGGGAATGTTTCCAAGTTGCAAATTCTATGGGAAGACAAATCGTGCAGCTAAAGAATGTTTTTGGAATGAAAATGTGGATTGCATACATTGTAGGAAAAGAGGACATTCAAAGAGAATGTGTTAATTCTGAAGCATCATACCCACCACAATTTGCCTCTCAGCCTTCATTGACTCAAGTTTACTCACCTCATCTACAAACAACACAACCATATGCATCCCAATCAGCCTATGCTCACCAAATGCCATATCATCCGATCCATACACAAACTCAACAGACACAAAATGCATTCCACCAACTTCCAGAAACCAATCCAAACCTCCAAGCTAACCCTCCAAACAATCAGCCCAGTTCATCTCAGACCAGCAAATCAACAGAAAAACCAGTGATAGAGGAAAGTGTTTTTGTGGTGGAAGCTTGTCACAAAACCAGAAATAATAACCCTGATGTAGAGACATGCATAGCTGAAGCAAAAGAGGAGGAAGAAAGTGAATGGCTAGTGGACAGTGGATGTTCAAACTACATGATAAGAAGAAGAGGAGCATTTGTGAAGAAGGACACAAACATAAACACGGTGGTGAAGATTGGAAATGGTGAGATCATACCAATATCTTGGAAAAGGCCGTGGAACTAGCTATAAAGGCTGGAAATACGATCCTTGATAAAGTATATTACATCCCTGAACTTGATCAAAACTTGATCAGTGTTGGTCAGCTATTGGAGAGGAAGTATAAGGTGTATTTTGAAGATGAAATGTGTAGGATATTTAATGAGCAAGGTGAACTAGTGCATTGTAACATCCCACCCCCGACGGGAAGGGTAGAATAGTAATTTAGAAAGGGCTGAGAGTGTTTAGGATTGTTTTGAAATATTCATGCATACCCTTACACGTGAATAGTGAAATTTGCACATGAAAATAACT
>JANIHZ010000001.1:10865480-10876533 GCA_027478365.1 Erythroxylum rufum
CATAATCAATAAGCAAGAGCAAAACGTAATTTGTCATAACTTCTTTTACTATTCTAACCCTAATTTGGGGCGTTACACTCTTCCTAATTGGATTGTAGATATGGGAGCAAGCAAGCACATAGTTCAGGATTGAGTTAGCTATGTGAATTTTTATTAGTATCCGGTGGGTTCACAAACTGTCATGTTAGGAAACGACAGTGAAGAAGATGTCCTAGGAACAGGGGCATATCAACTCAAGTTACGTGGAGGAAATACTTCACTTCTCCATGATGCTCTTTATGCACCCAAGATGCGATGTTACCTTGTGTCTCTTGTAACTTTAATGAAATCAAGATTCATTTTTAGTTCTAGTCATTATAGATTGGATATTATGTATAATGACAATATTTTTGGCCATGCTACATTGAAAAACGATTTTCTAATTCTTGATTTAGATGCATGTTATGATAATTCTTCTTTTGTTTATATTTCATATTTTGATCCTAATTCTGAATTTGTTAAATAGCATGTTAGACTTGGTCACATTAGCTAAGATAGATTGAGTAGGCTAGCTAAAGAAGGTCTTTTAAACTGACTCACTAAGGTTAAGTTGCCTAGATGTGAGTCGTGTTTAGCTGGTAAGGTTTCAAGGGTGTTTAAACCCTTAGAGCTTATTCACTCTGATATTTATGGACCCATGAATGTTAAGGCACGTTATTGGGCTATCTATTTTATTACTTTAATAGATGACTATTCTCCCTACGGGCATGTGTATCTTTTAGCTCATCGTTATGAAGCGCTTGTTGTGTTCAAACTTTTTGTGACTGAAGTTTAGACACAATTGGAAATAAGAGTTAAAACTTTTCGGACCGATCGTGGTCGAGAATATCTATTTGATATGTTTAAAGAATTTGGTGAGAAAAAGGGTATAATAAGGCAACTAACAATTCCTCTAACTTTATAACAAAACGGTGTTGTGGAGCGTAGGAATCGAATATTGCTTGACATGGTTAGGTTAATGATGGCATATGCTTGTCTTCCAATTAGTTTTTGGGAAGATGCATTATTCACGGCAACTTATATTCTTAACTGTGTGCCAATTAAAAGTGTACCCGCCACCCTATAAAAGTTATGGAATGGAAGAAAGTCCTCTTTAGATCATTTGCACCCATGAGGTTCGACTAGTTATGTACAGAACCCAACTCGTAATGTTAGACCCTGAACTTTTCTTAGAGGACTATAACCAATAAATGAGGAATGTGGATAGATTCATATTTTGCTTTGGTGCTTTTAGTAGATAAGAGATTTCGAAATGGAAAGAATTAAGGTGAAAGTTAGAAGTAGAATGAAAGCTAAAAATGAGGTTGCATTTGTGTAGTAAGTTAATGAAGGAGATGTATCTATAGGTGTATGTTTGGTCATTGGTGTTCATGATTAATCATAGATTATAATTTCCTTATGAATGATATTGATTTGAAATGGAGATGAGAATGAGGAGTAAATGAAATAGAAAAGGTGATCTTGGTATGAGTTGTGTTAAAGAAAGATTGTGAAACAAAATGGGTAGTTGATCTGGAAAAATTTTCACGGAGTATGTTTCAGTCCTTTAGCCACAATTTTTTCTCTAGTTATCCAAACGAGATGATTCTTAATTTGGATTAAAATAAAAACATATGGCTACATTTTTTATGAAAAATTGAATTTAAATTCTATCTTTAAGAATCTCAAAATTTGTTATGAAGTTGAGAATTAGGTGCAATACATTGGGGGATGAATGTAAAATTCGTGTTCTAAATTCGAGGGAAATTCTAGATTGATTTAGGCTGAATTAGAGAAATGAGTCTTTAAAAAGTTGTAGATCTTTCTTTTAGCTTTCCAACAATATATAGTATGAAATTTTTGGACTTCTAGGCTGAAAGTTGTGGTCCCTATAAGGGAAGATGTATCTCCTTTTTTTCACTCCTTTTATGTTTTACTTCTTCTACTTTTTTGCTTCTTCTATGTTTTGCTTCTTCTGTGATGACATCCGATGATCTGTGATGACGTCATATCTACTATATTTTGCTTCTTCTACTTTTTTCTTCTTCTATGTTTTGCTTCTTCTGTGATGACGTCATATCTTCTATATTTTGCTTCTTTTACTTTTTGCTTCTTCTATGTTTTGCTTCTTCTGTGATGACGTCATATGGTCTGTGATGACATCATGTCTTCTATGTTTTGCTCATTCTATGTTTAGCTTCTTTTATGTTCTGCTTCTTCTATATTTGGCCATCTGCTTCTTCTGTGTTTGACCATCTGCTTCTTCTATGTTTGACTTCTGCTTCTTCTATGTTTGACCCTCCGCTTCTTCTATGTTATCTGCTTTTTCTGTGTTTGGCCATCCGCTTCTTCTATGTTTTCTGCTTCTTCTGTGTTTGACCATCTGCTTCTTTCGTGTTTGACCATTCTCTTATTCTATGTTTGACTTCTGCTTCTTCTATGTTTAACCCTCTGCTTCTTCTATATTTTATGCTTCTTCTGTGTTTGACCATCTGCTTCTTCTGTGTTTGACCACCGCTTCTCCTATGTTTAATCCTCCACTTCTTCTATGTTATCTGCTTCTTCTGTGTTTGACCATCCGCTTCTTCTATGTTTGACTTCTGCTTCTTCTATGTTTGATACTCTGCTTCTTCTATGTTTTTTGCTTCTTCTGTGTTTGACCGTCTGCTTCTTCTGTGTTTGACGATCCGCTTGTCCTATGTTTGACTTCTGCTTCTTCTATGTTTGACCCTCCACTTCTTCTATGTTATCTGCTTCTTTTGTGTTTGACCATCCGCTTTTTCTATGTTTGACTTATACTTCTTCTATGTTTGACCCTCTGCTTCTTCTATGTTTTCTGTTTCTTCTGTGTTTGACCATCTGCTTCTTTTGTGTTTGACCATTCGCTTCTTCTATGTTTGACTTCTGCTTCTTCTATGTTTTGCTTCTTTTGCTTTTCACTTCTTCTATGTTTTGCTTCTTCTACTCTTTTCTTCTTCTATGTTTTGCTTCTTCTGTGACGACGTCATATCTTCTATGTTTTGCTTCTTTTACTTTTTCGCTTCTTCTATGTTTTGCTTCTTCTGCTTTTTGCTTCTTCTGTTTTTCACTAGACCTATCTTCTGTTCTATTTTTGACCCTTCATAAGATAAAATCTGTCTTTAAAGTCTTCTTGAGAGTTATAGATCTTGAAGTCTTCTTTCGAATCATTCAAAGAACACACAAATCCGATATCTGTAGGGAAAGTTATAGCAAATTTTCCCATTCGTCTGTCTTTTTCCATTTGTCTGCTTTTTCATGTGGCTTCGTCTGTACCTATATTCTGTTCCATTTTTGACCCCTCAAAAGATAGAATCTGTCTTTGAGGTCTAATGAAAGTTGTAGATCTTGAAGTCTTCTTTCGAATCATCCAAAGAACACACAAATCCGATATCTGTAGGGAAAGTTATGACAATTTTTTCCATTCATCTGTCTTTTTCCATTCGTCTGCTTTTTCCTTTGGCTTCGTCTAGTCTTATTGTCTGGTCCATTTTGACCCTTCAGATGATAAAATCTAACCTAAAGGTCTTCTTCAAAGTTGTAGATCTCAAAGTTCTCTTTGAAATCATCCTAAGATGATCTTAATCTAACATCTCTAATGAAAGTTATGCCGTTTGTCCCTATACAAGTTTAATATGATTGAGGACTAAATCTTGTTTGATTCTTTTGGCCATAATTTTGTTATCCGACTTCCAAATGAAGTGATTCTTAAACCCTTAGATTCCTAACACTTTTATTTTTACATCTCCATGAAAGATTATAGCTTCTGGTGTTGATTTGACAAGGATGGATTAAATCAAAGTAAGGGTATCGGTAAGAAGAGTGGGAATTGGATATTTTACTGAATATGCCTCAGTATTTTGAATATATCTAGATCTATAGGATTCCAAATGAGATGGTTATTGTTTCAAGATAAACTAGAGATATGGAACTACAAATGGTATGAAGAAGTTGAAATCTATTTTAGTCTTTAGGACTTTCAATTTCTGGGAGGAATCTAAGCATAGTGTACTATTTCAATATAAGAACAATCCGAAAATGTTTGGGGCAATACTTTTAGAGTTCTGAACCAAATGGCATGATTTTGGTGGCATTAGAAACTTAAGACAAGGGAGAACACTTTTCTAGAAGAAAGAGTTATGTCAAATTGTTCAAGGATACTTTTGGCAAGACACTTAAGCATAAAAGACTTAAGGCATAAATGGAAGGGCAAATGGGACAGTCCTCAATCATTAAGGGTATAATTGGAAGAAAAAGTATTGTCTTGCATTTTAAGAAGAAAGAAGAACAAAAATTGAGCAAAAAAAGAGAGAGTGTCATGAAGAAGAGAGAGAAATACGAAGAGAAGAAGAGAAGCAGAGAAAGAAGAGAAAACAAGCTAGGGTTTGACTTTTCTTAGTCTTCAAGAGAGATTTTGAGGTTGTTCAAGAAAGGAAACAAGTAGAGGAAGACAAGAGCTTCCCTTTGAGCTAAGGATCCCTTCATTTGGTGAAGAATGAAGGTAAGATCATTTTTGAATCTTTTGGATTTTTGGAAGGATTTTAGTTCATAGAGTTTAGAAAATGCTTGGGTTTAAATATTCTAGAACTAATTTTAGTGTTTGTGCTTAAGGGATTTTTGTTATTGTATAAAGGGATCAAAGAGGCAAGAGGAACAAGAGAAGAGGCATGTTTGAGCAAGGCTATAAGCAAGAAAATCAAGGTGGGTACATGTTTATAATAAAGTAAATAAGCCACTAATGTTTTCTTTAAATCAAAGAAGTTTAATGTTTCCAATTGCATCATAAGTGTTGCATTTATTGCTATATGTTTGTTATATGAATTGTGTGATGATTTATGAAAAGTTGTTTTAAAATGATTCTTTGAAATGATGCATGATTATGAAACCATACTTTTGAGAAATGGTTTGTATAGTATAACAAGCATGTGAAAAGCAAGTTTTCAAGAGAATGTGCCATTTAGGGCATCAAGTTCACAAGATTTTGAAATCTATGTGTTATGTGGGTTTGTGGTGATCTCCTAAGTTAAGTCACGTGCACGTTGACCAAGTTAAAGGCTTCTCCCGCCTACCCACTAGTAGCATGGAGCTCCCTCAGGGACTCCCATAAGTTCACGACTACGCAAGACCATTATGTGAAAATGCGTAGTACATTCTGTTTTGGATCCACC
Organism: Erythroxylum rufum; assembly: GCA_027478365.1. Taxonomy (NCBI): domain Eukaryota; kingdom Viridiplantae; phylum Streptophyta; class Magnoliopsida; order Malpighiales; family Erythroxylaceae; genus Erythroxylum; species Erythroxylum rufum. The sequence continues at coordinate 10,870,685 of JANIHZ010000001.1, forward strand.
CAAACCATTTGATATGCTTATGTGCTCATGACAAGAGCGATACATATATAGTTTTATGTGCACATGTTATGTTAATAAGTTTGATACATTCATGTTTTGCAACTTGTGAATTTTGGCTGAAAGCCTAAGAAACATGTGTTTTAAGAACCATATGAAAATTTTCTATGACAAGTGAACTTTTTCGATAGTTTTGGTTATTTTTTTTGTTATAAACTGTTACCCATGAGCTGTCAAGCTCACCCCCTTTCTGTCCCCTCTTCAAGTGATAGCTAAGAGATCAAGTGATCAAGAGCCTAACGGAATTTCTTTCAATTTGTTATTTGTATTTTGTAATAAGCCAATGGTGTGGCTTTTGATATGTAAATAAAGTTTTTCAAACTCCGTTGCTTAGGAATGAAATGATAGATTGAAATAGTTCAGTTATGTATGTATTTTTATATTGGTTTCCTCGTAAAATGGTTAAGATGAAGTAATAAGTTTGTTTTGATGTTTGATTGTCATGGGCACGCCACTTTTGTGGGATGATGCCTAATAAGGGGTTCATGGAAATATCCCTATAGGAAAATAACACGCTCAGGCTTCATGATTTCGCATGGCTTAGGTTCCGGATTCAAGTGGGACCTAACCATTGATGGTAACAGAGCAAGAAGAGGAAATCGATGATGGTTAAGGAGACTTCATTGGTTTAGGACCATGTTATATGGTTCCGATTAAGAGTTAGGATCTGATAACGGTGCCCAACACGTAAATATGGGAAACTTGGTCCAAAAGCCACTAAAATGGTGTTTATAAGATGCTCTAAACATTCTAAGGGTATGTTATGTTTGGTAAGCACCCGAATGGTGGCATGACGGAAGTTGCTTCGCGCAATGTGGAGTTTCTTGAGGATGAGTTCCCAAGCATAGGTGAAATAAAAAAAGGACCTATATTTGTACGAGTTACAACAGGATACTCTCGGTAAGGAGGAGAATTTAGTAACTCGCCAAGTCATCGAGACTTTTCCTGCCCAAAAGAACCAAATTGAGAATGAGATTCATCTTCAATCTCTAAACCAAGAACCTGTGGATAGTCTACATGTTCAAAATCTCACATCTCAAAGGGATAGTGGGAGTGGTTCTCAACATGACCAGGACCTTACATCTCCAAGAGCTAAGGGGAAAGATTATGAATTAGGGCAGACAAACGTAGGTCCTCGACTCTGAAGAAGTGAGTGTGGAAGAATTCCACAATGATATTTTTAAACCGAAGAGGAAATATTCCTTTGTACTCCTTTGGAAATAGAAGAACCAACCTCTTTTCAAAAGGCTATTGATTCACCTAACCACACAAAGTGGATGGATGCCATGAGGGATGAAATGACACGAAATCAGGTTTAGGAACTTGTTGATCTTCCACTCCACCAAAAGTCAATTGGAAACAAGTGGGTTTTCAAGATAAAACGTCAAGGGGATGGAACGATTGACAAGTTCAAGGCCCGTTTGGTAGCGAAAGGTTGTACTCAAATAGATGGTATATACTATGAAGAGACATGTTCTGCTGTGGTGAGATTTGCCTCTATTCTCTTACTTCTAGCTCTGGTTGCCCATTTAGACCTGGAGTTGTACTCAAATGGATGTAAAGACTACTTTTCTCTATGGTAACCTTGGGGAAGAGATTTATATGAATCAACCTATTGGTTTTGTATCAAAAGGTTAAGAAGACAAATTGTGTCGTCTTAAAAGATCCATATATGGTCTCAAATAGTCTTCTAGATCATGGTATTTTAGATTCTATGAAGCCATTACTTTTTTTGGCTTAGTCATAGTTTCAGAAGACCATTATGTGTATGTTAAGAGAACAACAAGTGAAATTTTGTTTCTCACATTATATGTTAATGATATATTACTAGCTGACAATAATATGGAGATGCTCAAAATCACTAAAAAGTGGTTGTCCTTTATCTTTGATATGAAGGACATGGGTGAAGTTAGGTACGTCCTAGGTGTGGAAATAACTAGAAATCGTCCCAAGAAGCTTCTTGGTTTAAGTTAGGAAGCGTATATTAATAAAATCTTGGAACGTTTTCGAATGCATTATTCCAAACTCGTTGATACTCCAGTTGAAAAGAGTCTTACCTTGAGTCTTGACCAATGCCCTAAAATAGATAAGGAAAAAGAAAAAATGAGTAATGTTCCCTATGCTAGTGTCGTAAGAAGCTTAATGTATGCTATGTTGTGTACACGGCCTGACATTTACTTTGCGGTTAGTTTAATGAGTCGTTACCAAAGCAACCCAGGACCTGCTCATTGGTAAGCAGTCAAAAGGATTTTTCGCTACCTTCGTGGTATTTCAGACCTCGTCCTTTTCTATCAAGGCGGGAATTTAAGGTTAAGGATATATTCAGATACCGATTGGGGTGGTGACCCGGATGAGTCTAGGTCAACCTTAGGATATGTTTTCACCTTGAGAGGGGGAGCCATATCTTGGTGCAGCAAGAAGCAAGATTGTATAGCATTATCAACGATGGAAGCAGAATACATTGCTTGTTGTCTTGCCGCTCAAGAGGTAATATGGTTGAGAAGGTTTCTTCAGGATCTTAATCTTACTCCTAGAGTTAATGATCCTGTTGAAATGTTATGTGACAACACTGCAGCCATACAGTTTGCTAAAGATCCGAAGTTTCATAGAAAATCTAAGCATATCAAAAGGCGTTATCATTTTGTAAGAGACGTCATAACAAATAAGGAGGTTGTCATAAAGTATATACCTACTAACAAGATGGTAGCTGATCCTTTAACGAAACCTATTCCCCGAGATTTGTTTAAGGCTCATGTGATGAGTTTAGGTTTGCGTAGGGTTTAGTTTTTCCATTGAGTTATCTCTTGTTGTATAATGAACATGTTTTCAATTGTAACGAGCTTGAGTTTAATAACAGTTTATTTCTCAAATGTTCATTGGTACACAATTACATGATAAGGCACATTGTAATGTCACCACACATTGGGCTTCTGATTGACCTTATCATACAGGCAATCGCCCTAACGTTTGAGTAGCGAGTAGGATGAGACTTCACAATATTAATACTAAGTGTATGTAATATTGTGTTATCTTCATACTTGTGTAGTATGCATGATAAGTTTTTATATTTAAATAGTCACCTTAGTAAGTCTAAGATGAGACTCTGATGAGTCGGATGTGAAAGATTAAGATTTCACATTGAAGCCTTAAAGCCAAATCGCGAGTGTCAAGATTAGCATTAGGTATGTTAATCTAGTGGCTCGGATTAGTTTTTAAGTAAAGCTAGATTCATGATTTGCATAGCATAAAAGAGTGACATGCCCAACTTAGTGGGAGCTATGCTATGACACACATTTCATACTGTGTGTGCTATAACGACCCTCTTGTGGAGTGACAGTTAAATCCCTTTCTCTGTCACTGTATGATCCCATAGACTTTAATGTCTAATCGAATGAAACCCTTCACTTAGAACTATAATATGAATTCAAGGCTTGGTGTTGCTACTTTAGTGTGTTTTTTCAAGGGATAAGTTGTATACAGTCCAACGGAGTAAGTTAGGAAAGCAGTTAAGTGAAGATGGATTATTATGAGTATCTAAGGAATAATCTTTTCCTTCATCACTATATCAGCTCGGGCAATTATACTTGGTATATAATCATATGATAAATCGCTGAGCATAAAGGAACAATGTATGCGTTTAGTGATATTTTGGATGATTTAGGGTATCTTGACTGTGTGAAAGTGTTATGTTAGTTAGATGGTGACTTAATATAACACTACTGGTTCTTTAATGGTTACACGCCCCATTCTCAGTATGACATATGAAATTTTAGAGAGAGGATGTAACTCGTGGCTTATGTGGCCGAGTGGGAGTTGTTGGCAGTTAGACAACATGAAAGGACATAAGATGAACAACCACATAATATAACCTTCGTCAGTTATGTTTATTCTCATATAACAGGAGAATTCAGGGAGTGGAATAAAAGCGTTCATTACAATGAAAAAGAAAAACGCTCTCATTCTTTCTCACGTGAAATGCACCATCAAAGTTTAGAGTTTGGGACGTAAATTAACGGTGACTCTAGTAGCCAACCGTGAAACGTGGATTAATAATCGGAGAATCAATCAACCACTTCCGCATTAAGGTCAGTCCTTATATATAAATCTACATTAGTGATAGAAAGAAGCTTGTTGTTCATGGCGGAAAGGTCAAGTCATTGACGAAATGCTCAACACTTTGTTATAGTTCAGCTGCGATCCCTTCTTTGGTGCTGTGTCACAGATGCCAATTTCAGCACTCGGAGTTTTACAGTCACGGGAATAGGTTTAGGCCACTGTACACGGTGGATAATGAAGTTCGGTTGCTGAGTTTTGGAGGTTATTATGGTAGACCTCAACTTCAGTTGGCTAGTGGGAACAGAGTTGGACCAATGAATGGAAGCAGGGGGGATGAGCAAATCCGTTTGAGGAAATCAGAAGGTGGTAATGGAAGGAGGAGGTTTTCATTGAGACTTCCACCAAGGTTGCGGTTATTGTCAACGAGATTGAAGAGAATCTCAGTGAGGCCTGTGTTGAGTGATTTTGGAACATTCTTGAGAAAGAACATAAAAAGATTCCCTTTACAGTTCTATGTCGGTTGCATTTGCGATGTGTTATTTGTTTTTGAGATTAACAGCATTTCCATCTCTAAGATTGTTCCTTATTCTGACTTGGTTGCTAGCCTTCAAAGTGGTTCTGTCACAAAAGTTTTACTTGAAGGGTCTCGTCGCATATATTTTAACAAAAACTCTTGAGGTCACCAAAATCTCGGAAGAAAACCATGTTGTGACCAATGTTCAGGATGAGAATCTAGCTGATGCAATTACAAGAGGTAAGGTCGGTGCTACTAGCGGAGCTTCAAGCACAAATGTGCTAAAGATATTTTCAAGGCCCGGGCAATCTGCTCCTCAGTGGCAATTTCTACAAGAAAAATAGATCATGATGAGAAGTTTCTGCTACGTTTGATGAGAGAAAGAGGAACAACATACATCTCAGCCCCACAATCAGTTTTTAGTTTGAGTTGTTCACTGGATTGCTATTGCAAATTTCCATTCTTTTTTTATCTTCATTGACACAGTTCATCTTTTAGATAGTTTCTTGTCTACAAGGAGCTACAAACTATCAAAAGCTAGGAGCAAAGTTAAGCGGAGGGGTATTGTTGTTTGGGCCTCCAGGAACGGGGAAAACTTTACTAGCCCGTGCAGAAGCTGGAGAAGCAGGAGTGCCATTTTTCAGTTGTCTCTGCCAGTGAATTTGTGGAGTTGTTTGTTGGAAGAGAAGCAGCTCGCATTAGGTATCTTTTTAGTCCTTCAAATTTCTATCTTGTAGCGATGTTATTCATGACTCTTAACCTCCTCCTGCAATTTTAGTACAAAAACACCACATAAACGAAGAAAACAAAAGCAGTTACTTGTTCATATAGGGGTACTGACATTCCACTTCTGGATATGCAGAGGAATAATATGCATCAAGTTCAACTCAACATATTTATTTTCATACAAATGAAAATAGGAACTTTCATGAACTTCTAGTTGGCACGAGCATTCAGACACCACCAGTTATTGCATCTGAATCATCGACATTGCGCCCTTTGGAGAAAGAATCTTCTGCAGGGAAGCTGTAAGAATTCAGGTGCTGCATTTGGGACATTGTGAAATCTGAAGAAACGTATGTTCTGCTGTCATCGAGGGGCCCTTTGATTTTTTTAGTTTGTAGCAGCTGTAATGCGTATTCCAAGTCCCAGCACACGTCGAGCATAGTAGGCCTCCGATCTCCTTCTGGGTTCAAACACTTCTCAGCTGTTTCTCCAAACT
>JANIHZ010000001.1:11243072-11261900 GCA_027478365.1 Erythroxylum rufum
TGTGAACTAGTCTGATTTGATTGTACTGTCTTGGGTGGCATCCACATATCCTCCCAGGGGGTATTTGGGTGTTACAGATTGGCTATATTATCTTGCCTCTGGCTTAGTGACAACATGAAATGAGATAAAAAGGTTATTCTTGGAGAACTTCTTTCCCACATCACGAGCAGTTAATATCAGAAAGAAGATATATGGGATAAGACAATTCATTGAAGAAACATTGTATAAATATTGGGAGACGTTTAAGGAGTTACGTGCTAGTTGCCTATACCATCATATTCTTGACCAATTTTTGATTCATTACTTTTATGAAGGGCTATTATCAATGGATATGAGTATAGTAGATGCAGCTAGTGGAGGAATTTGGTAAACAAAACACCAAAAACAGTTAGACAATTTATATTGAATAGGGCCGAAAATTCTTAACAGTTTGGGATAGGGATGAAAGGAGTTGTTAACTGTGTGAATGAGGAAAGTAATACAAACCTTTAGGGTAAAATTTCGGATTTAACTACTCTAATTCGTTAAATGGTTGTACGTCAATTACACTCGACATGAGTGTATGGAATAAGCTTATTGTCTAGATATCCTATGAATATGTGCTCTAAATTCCAACAAGACTTCTTTTAAGAAGCTAACGTAATAGGGAGATTTCCTAGTCAACCTTAATGAAAATATGACCAATCATTCTAATCCAGGATAGAAGAATCATCCGAACTTTAGCCATGAAAATCAAGGAGGGCAATAAAAATATCAACCTCACAAATTCAATAGACAACCTCAAGCCCCTACCTATGCTCAACCTCAATCTTCAAATTTAGGTGTCTTTGGATGAAATTATTAACGTAGTTGTTACTAATACTCAAGAATTTCAACAGGAAACTAGAGCAAGTCTTTAGAGCTTAAGAAAGCATATTACTCAATTAGCCACCTCAGTTAGTAAATTGGAAGGGCAAACATTAGGAAAATTACTTTCACTAATGATGGTGAATTCTAAGGAGAATGTGAGTTCAATGACATTGAGAAGTGGGAAAGAAATTCATCCTGAATCTTCATTGCCAACGGAGGTAGAAAAGTATGAAAAAAGAGAAAAGAAAGATGAACCTCTAACTCAAGAATCAATAAAGGTAAAAAGTTGATATCTTTATTAATAGCAACTCATGCACGTGTATCTCCTTTTCCTTGTAGGTTGACTAAATCAAAAGAAGAGGAACATAAAATATGTTAAGTCCAAATGGATTTACGTAGATAATTTTGATGAGCAACAAATAATAATGAAAAGAAGAAAGTAAGACGGAAGCAGAAAAAAAAGCAGACGAATGGAGCAAAGCCAAAAATCAGACGAAGCGCGGAGAAAGAAAAGTAGACGAAGCGCGGAGAAACAAAAAGCAGATGATAGCGTAAACACAAAAAGCAGACGATAGCGCAAACACAAAAAGCAGACGATAGCACAAACACAAAAACCAGACGGAAGTGTGGAAAAACAAAAAGCAGACATAAGCAGATGAAAGTCAGACGATTCAAAAGATAGACGAAAGAAAATCAGACGTAAGGCGCGAAAATGAAAATGAGACGGAAGCGTAAGGTGAAAAACGGCAGACAAAAGAAAGTGAGACGGAAGATCCGATACCACGTCGGATTACTTATCAGCTTGAGTTGGTTACAAAACTCAACAGAATAACCGATTCTTGAAAGATCAAGAAGCAGTTGAAGACGAAGGCTATAAATACAAGTTGGAGTCGAAGACTACAGAAGTTAGCGAAATTAAAAAGCTTAGCAATTTTTGAGAGAATTATTGTACAAAAACTTAGAGCTATTCTCTGTAACAAAGCTCAAACTATCTTTCAGTTGAAAGAAGAGAAGGTACCCTGAAGAGGCTAAGAGCAAAAGAATACTTGCTGTAAGAGACCTGAAGAGGCTCGAATTCAAAAGAATACTTGTAACGTTTCAAGAGATAGTGAAATCTCAGAAAGATATCTGAGGACTGGACATAGCCCACGGTTTGGGGTGAACCAGGATAAAACTGTCGTGTCGACATCTCTCATCTCTTAACTTTCAAGTTTTTGATTTTACTGTTTTCATACGATAATTTCAAAAATATCTTATAATATTGGTTTTCAATAGTTTTGTGAAAAGAACGAGTTTCTGTTAACGAAATTGTTTACAAGGGAATTAACGAAAAAGAATACACAATTCAACCCCCCTTTTTGTGCATTTGTATATCGTTTATTAAGTGTTGTATTAACGTGTGATTCACTTAAATTGGTATTAGAGCTTGGTGTCTAAAAATCACTGTAACAAAGTGTGGATCAAGATTCATGGCGAAATCACATAGATACATTGCTGAAGGTGCCTCAGTCACCAGACCTCCAGCATTTAACGAAGAAGACTATCATTACATGAAAGATAGAATGCGGCTGTTTATTGAATCTACTCATATTGACCTTTGGGACATAACAGAGAATAGACCATACACACCAGTAGATGAAGAAGAAAATCCTATTCCACGAATCAGATAGACTGCTGATCAAAAGTCAAGATTTCAACTTAACTCGAAGGCAAAGTTCTTTTTAAGTTGTGCCTATTTAGCATATTCTATAACGATGTCGGGATCGTCGTTGGGCTAATTAAAACCTTCTTCAAAAACCTGGCGATTTCTCCATTACCACATGAACCAGCGGGCGACCACGTACAGAATTGCCCATTGAATTTGTTGCACTTGTGCATATGTCTGGAGAGTGGAAGACATCCGTTGCTCCACGTTATACTGAAAGAAAACAGGATCGACCCAAAAAAAAAAAAAAAAAGCATTTCCATTTCTTTCTTGTTATATTCCTCGTCAACTTCTCAAAGTCTAGAGAATAATGCATGCAGAGGTTGTCGGTGGAGGCTCTTTTCGACAGTGCATTTTTGTAATATTTTAATAATGAGTAGCCATCTTTATCAAGTAGGTCAGTGTCAAAAAAAATTTATTAATAAGGGGTCTGCAACATGTGTTTGGTTAAAAAGCGTATGCAGTCGTTATCCGTGGAATGCACAACCAGCCGTCCACTTGAACTCGAACGCACCTATCTCTCATTGCCATCCCATTGCACCTCTTAAATTACCCAATCACCAGCACCACAAGTACCGCTGATGCTGCGGCATTAACCTCAATGTAAATTTTATTTTTAGTTACTTTCTTTTGACCCTATTGTGTTCACTCCTCGATCTAGTTGGTGCTAAATACCCAAGTCAGTCATATAGTCAAAAACAAGATTTTACTTAGATGCCATCAGATCTAAGTTTGCTCAAGTAGCTATTCGTCCTCAACAAAAGGGGAGGGAGTCAGGAAGTATGTTCACAGGCCGAAACGCCCTCCACCACTATGAAAACGTTAAGAACACTCAATTTTGTAATGTTAAAGTCCAAGGGAAAGATAGAGATGGAGATGAGAAGAAAGAGCAACTCTTGGATCCATTGCTAGCTCGTATTAGCTTCAACGACCACAAGAAGGTTGCTGCAACCACGCCGTCGTCTTCTGCTACTCTTTATGGGTTTATCGAACATCCTGTCTCCAAGTTCGACACTCTAGCCGGCGTCGCAATTAAATATGGTGTTGAGGTACTATTTTTTTTAATTATTATTCGAAGACCCTTTGCTTAAGATTTTGTATTCTTGCTACTTTTGATATCTGAAAGCAAACCCACTCGCAATCTTAAACAAATTACATTAGTTGAATGCAACGACAAGTTATAAAACGTCTCCTGTATGTAGTTTTGATGCAGCTTAATTGCAGTTTTACGTCATTTCTCTTTGAGAGGGATTTAAAAAAGCGAAAGATGGGAGGGGGAAAATGCTTTGGAAGATTAATTCTATAAGTTTGTAGACTTTATGTTATTTTTTGGTGTAAGTTAACTTTAGGGGTTAATTGGAAAGTGTAAACATTTGTCTGGTTTTAGCCCTTTTCATTCAGTCAACAAATCTGTGTACCTACACCGATAACACTGGCTTCCATTGCAATTAAGGTATCTTCATTTTTCTACCTCAAATTGTCTTCTGATGGTGGACATGGTGTTTGAATGCTTTTTTGTTATGCCACTTGCACGTTTCTTTGCATTTATTTACTTTTTTTGGCTACCCTGCATGTTTAGGTTTCTGATATAAAAAAATTGAATGGTCTGGTTACGGATCTCCAAATGTTTGCTCTCAAATCGCTTCAAATTCCACTACCCGGACGCTATCCTCCCTCACCTTGCCCGTCAAAAAGTTCGAGTTCTCTGGGGTATGGACATTCTCCTATAATTATGTTTTCCTGTAGGATTGCCCATTTGTACTCTTCTGCACGTCAACATTACTCTATTCCTGTTGAACTAAGCAATTTTGATGACTGAACAATTAGAAAATATTTAAACATAAATGAGATTTCTTAGGATTCTAGTGAGCTATAAATAACCATTTAAAGCATCATCCCCATTGTATGTGTTTATTCTTTATGTGAGATTTTACCGGCATTATTGTGTCATGATAATTGCTCTTAACACCTTTTGAGCTTGTAACCATGTACTATCTAATTTTGATCATCTGCAACTGAGTGCTTGCTATTCGGATGTAGGATTGTGTAGCTGCAAGTTTTGAGTAAATAAGGAATCTAGTAGTTAGTTAAAGACTATTGAAAGCTATAATTATGTTATCCTGCACTTTTTAGTCTACTTGTTGATTAATATTCTACAAGTGTGAGCATGCCCATGTTACAAATTTGTGTTATATCTTCAATGTAGCTTCATGTTCCTGCTATCTTATAGAAAATCAATACCTAGGCAACATATTTGTTGCACCCCTTTTCAACTCTAATCATAAGTGTTGGCCAATTTTGTATTATCCATGTAGTTCTGTTTTGAAAGTCGATCACATTGGATTGGTTCATACCTTTAATTATAGTAATCTCATTAGCATGAGAGATTCATATGGAAATGAATCAAATGTGGTTTGAAGGGAAGGATCACTTTAGTGAAGTGGATTTATATTATGAGCACCTTAGTTCATTATCCTCAAAACCACCAACTCAATCCAGATAGCTGAAGGAAATATATTGAATAAAGCAAAAGATTATTTGTGGCTGTGCTATGTTGTTGTGGATCAGCAACAACAAATAGCACAACTGGATGAAGGGGAATCTGTTCAGATAGTCCCTTTTGACCTAGTCTAAACCAGATTCACTCATGGAAAAAAGAGGAAGATAGAAAAGTAGATAAGTATATTTTTGAATTAGTCACAACTTTTCTATTTTTTTTAGTTAAAATTTTATAGCCTTTTATCAGAAGTTGTTAGGAAGTGTTAAGGCTGTCAAGAGGAATTTATTTAAGCTTTTCAAAGCTGGAAATAAAGTAACCAGAATTTTACTTTTATAATTACTTTCTTTAAGAGGTCAAAGTGTTCTCTCTAACGAGCCCTTGCTTCCTAACCTACCAAAATAGGTCACAAAGGAAGAAAAACTTTTGGAAACAGCCCATTTGATAATATTTTGTAGGGTCCTTTGTCCAGAAATTGGTCTAGGGCTTATAACAATTTGGCATTTGAGCCACTGTTTATGGTAGAACAACGTACCTTACAATAGCAGTTAGAAGCCTTTACGGCTATGTACGAGGAGGATCGAGCTAGGGAGAGAGAAAAAGTAGAATGAGAAAGGGCAGCCAGCGAGGCCGAGCAAAATATGGTGACAGCTCAATTGGAAGAACTTTCTTGCAACGTATCTGGGGAAGAGGAAAATCATTGTAATCACTAGTGTCTGCGACCTAGAATGGCAAATCAAGACAGGGGGCAATCTGGTTCCTAAGTTCTCAAAACTCGATTTTCCCTGTTTTTGATGGCTCCACTGGTCCCTCTGGATGGTTGAGCCGTGTGAGCACTTATTTCGTCATCAACAAACTTCAGGGTAAGAAAAAGTAGGACTAGCTTCCTTCTACCTTAATGGTGATGCCCAACTGTGGTTTGTCAAGCTAGAGAGGGACTAACCTCTCATGACATGGAGAATTTCAAAACCAATTGTAATTTGCGATTTGGCCCTCCCATTCGCAGCAACAAACTATGATAGCTTTCTAAACGCCAGTAAACTGGTAGTATTGATGAATACCAAAGATGATTTGAGTAACTAGCAGGTTGAGCTAGTACTTTGTCTTAAGAACAAGAAATCAAAATTTCAAGTTAAAGGAGTCCATTGCTGTAGAAGTAGAGTTGTAGAATCCTCAAGATGTTACTAGTGCAATGAGTTTGGCCAGGTTATATGAAAGCAGGAGCAATCCACAAAGGGTTGAATCTGTACAGAAGGTTGTCATTGGGGGAAATCAGAGAACTTATATTAAAAGGCTTAACTGAGCAGAGATGGAAGAAAGGTGTCGAGTGGTTTTGTTTTAATTGTGATGAGCAATAAAAATTGGGACTTCAGTACAAAAGGCTATTTTGGTTAGAAGGTATTGGTGAAGAAGAGGAGATTAGAGAAGAGGAAGAACCAGCAATATAGTTGCATGCTATAACAGGAATGCACAAATCTCAAACCATACAAGTGGAGGGGTTTCTCAATGATAAGCCTTTACTAATTTTAATCGACTTGGGAGGCACTCACAGCCTTGTCGATGTAGCATTGGTGGAACAACTGAAAATGCCCATGGAACCTAAAGGTAGAATTGCAGGTTACAGTTGCTAACAAAGAGAAGTTAGGATGTATTCGTATATACCTTTTATTGCCCATATGGTTAGGGACTCAACTTTTTTGTTTGAATTTATATATGTTACCACTTTGTGGATATGATGTTGTTTTGGAAGTTAATTGGCTGAGAATGTTTAGCCCTAGTTTTTTAAATTTTGTTGATATGCTGATGAGATTTAAATGGCAGAATCAAGAAGTAAAGTTAAATGGCATAAAGGACTCCACCAATATAATTGCTTGCTTATCCACTTCTTCCTTAGAATTGAGTAAGGAGATAGAAGTTAAAGAGTCCTTAATGAGTTCGAACTCATATTTAACACGCCATAAGGCATGTCCCCTTCCAGAATTTGTGACCATCATATAACCTAAATCTGGGAGTGGGTCTCATAGCTATCCACCCCTACTGCTGTCCACATATCTTGAAAAATGAAATAGAAAGGCAATGCAATGAGATGATCAAACAAGGAATTATTTGGCCTAGTCAATCCCTTTTCTCTTCTCCCATGCTCTTGGTGAAGAAGGCTGATAATTCATGGTGATTTTGTGTTGACTACCAAGTGTTAAATTTTCATATGGTGAAGAACAAATTTCCAGTACCAGTGATTGATAAATTATTATAAGTTACATGGGTGTTGTTACTTCTCAAAGTTGGACTTCAAGTTATCATCAAGTTAAAATGAGAGACGAATGTGGAAAAGATAACTTTTCGCATCCATCACTATCATTTCAAATTCTTGGTTATTCCCTTTGGTCTCCCCAATGCCTCATCCTCTTTTCAAGCTCTAATGAATTATGTATTCAAATAGTACTTTAGAAGTTTTGGTTTTCTTCAACGACATTTTAATTTACAGTTGTACATGGGCAAAACCCTTTCAACACGACTTGTCTTCACATTATTGAAACAACATTGTTTATATTTAAAATAGTCGAAGTGCTCGTTTGGGCAGATCTAAATTTCCTATTTGAGGCATTTAATTTTCTCCCAAGGAGTTGTAGCTGCCCCACAAAAAATTACAGCTATGATTCAATGAAGACAACTAGATATTGTTCATGCTATATGGGGATTTCTTGGACTACATGCTATTACAGAAAATTTGTTAGCAACTACAGAACCATTGCAGCTTCTTTGATGGCCAGGTTGCAGAAAAATTTTTTTTTTTGGAATCCAAAGTCCTCAAAGGCCTTTGAATCTTTAAAACTTGCAGTTACATCAAACCCAGTATTGGCTCTTCCTGCCTTCAGTAAGGTTTTTGTTAAAGATAGTTTTAGAGAATGTCAATTGAGGGCTTGATACAATCTCAGGACCCTCATAAGCTTTATGTAATTGTAAGAAGCAATTATATAAGGAAAGTTGATCTGAGGAATAAATAGGAAATCATATAGGTTTGACTTTTCCTAATACTCCCCTTTAAGTTGGAGCATATATATCATAAGCTACAAGCTTGTTACATATAGATTTCACGCGAGACCACTCTCCTAAGCTTTTTATCAACGTCTTCTATACCTACCTAGATCTTCCAAATACTTCCCTTTCTCACCATCAAGTTTAACATTGTTTTCATGAGACTAACAAGTAGCTTAGTTCCCAATAGATTTGTTTTCTTCAGGAGGTCAAGGACATACTTTCTTTGAGATAGAAAAGTTCCCATCTTCGACCTTGTTACTTTGATCCCAAAAAATATTTTAGTGAACCAAGGTCCTTTGTTTGAAACTTGGATTGTAAGAACTACTTCGAAGACTAGACCAAAAGAATTCTACTAGCTTTAGAGTGATGATAAAACACATATCGACGTAGACCAAACTCCATAGCCATTGTATTGAAGTTCCCAACCAAAACTCTCTGTAGCTGTTTCAGATCATATAGAGACTTGTTAAGGTAGCACATCAGATTAGTGGTTGCTCCAAAAAAAAGTCTCCTCAAGATCACTATAACGGAAAGCATTTTTCACGTCAAGTTGATGAATAGGTCAATTATGTGGTGCCAACACTACGTCAAGTTGATGAAGAGGTCAATTATGTGTGGTACCAACACTATGTAAACACGATCAAATGTCAATTTGGCTACAGGCAAAAAGGTCAATATAGTCCATACCATACACCTGTGTATATACCTTAGCTACCATTCAAGCTTTTAAATGATTCACTTTGCTGTCAAGAATGGCCTTAACATTGAATACCCAACAACAACCCACAATTGTCTAATCATGTGGACGAGTAACTAAGTCCTATGTATTATTAGCTTACAGAGCCAATGTCTCTTCTTCCATGGCATGTCTCCATCCACGATGATCCAATATTTCTGAACCAGTCTTGGGTGCTGGTATAGAAGACAAAAACATCATGTAATGATGATAACAAGTGATAAGAGACAAAATTTGAGATAGATGTACAAGACTTTCTTCCTTTATGGAGAGCAATTAGCCAACCAAGATTATCATATGGTGGAGTTGAAGACGAAGAAGATGGTGGTGACAGGCATGAATCTTCTAGTTGTACTTCATGATGAGTGTGTCGAGTATAAACCTACAAATAAGAATGAGATAGACGTCTAAAGGAGTAGCAGTAGTGTCAAGAGTAAGCTTAATAGTGGTAGAATTAGGATCTGGGGTAACATGATTGGGAGTTGTTTGGGAAGGAGCAAAGGGAATCGGCAGACACTCATCAATGTCAATTGAGATATACTGAGCCTTAGAAAAAGTATGGTGTCTTCAAAGAATGTTACATCAGTAGACATAAAAAAAGATTCAAAGAAGGGCAGAAACTTTTGTAACATTTTTGCAGATGAGAGTATCCAAGAAAATGCACTTTATTGCTTTTGGGTCTAATTTATCTATGCCCTGCTGAAGCTAATGAACAAAACAGATAATCAAACCCAAGGATTAATAGAAGAAGGATCTTGGCAAGAGAAGAAGGATCTTGGCAAGGGAAGAAGGTAGAGAATGGAATTTTATTTGCCAACACAGAAGATGACATTCAATTGATAAGAAAACATGCAATGAGTACATCATCTCCCCAAAAACTTTTGGGTACATTCATGTAGATTAATAGGGTACAAGCTGTTTGACAATGTGTTGGATTTTTCTCTTAGCTACCCTATTATATTGAGGAGTGTGTGGGCAGGAAGATTGATGTTGAATACCTTGTTGTTGCAAGTAGCTGGAGAAATGTTTGCAAACCATTTGGAAAGAAAGGAATGTTGGACGTTTTGAATCTAAGCAAAACCTATCACAGTCCTCATCTCTGAAATCATGGACAACTTCAACGAACTCTTACTGATGGGAGGTGCAACTTGAAGCTTCAACATTCTCTGTAATTTAACTTACCATGCACTTTACACATATATCTTGATTAGGCAGCAATTCTACAATCCTTACGTGTAAAAGGGTACTCCTGTAAGTATCTTATTTAGTTTGTAATGCAATTCTTTATTAATGAAATTCTATTGCAGGTCTTATAGGAGAGCCTAACCTCAAAAGCTAGCTTAAAGGGTGGGAGAACCCATAAACTTATAGACCCCACATTAGCCCTTCTTATTATCAATATAGGACAATTAGATCGTAATATTCCACCACGCTTTGCAGCCTGGGCATTAGTGGGCTGACTGTGCGCTAGACTTTTTTTACCCCCAGGTGAACATTGCAATGCCGGTGTCACTACCTGTGGCCCTAAGACTCGGAGGAGTGGTGTTAGCTCTGATACTAATTGTTATAGGCCTTATGGGAGAACCCAACTCCAAAAGCTAGCTTAAAGGATGGGAGAGCTCATAAACCTATAAACTCCACATCAGCTTCTCTTATTACCAATGTGGGACAATTAGACCGTATCAAATTCTCCTTTCATTTCTTAAAAAAAAAGGTAGCCGGAGAATGAATTAGAGAAATACTCGCTAGCATTATTACCATAAAAAATATTGATTCAAGTATTAAACTGATTTTGAATTTTAGCACAGAAAGAATGAAAAAGTAGAGAACAATCCAGTTATTTGTATGTTAGATGGACCTTTAGTGCATGTTAATAACTATACTTCATTGACAACCGTCTTTTGTTTAGATTGGTAAGCTCTTCCACTTACTCCAAAGCTAAACTCATGTTTGTATGCATTCTTGAGCCGCATTCCTTATGTTACTGGATATTGTTTATCATAGTACATTGTTTGTGATGTGATTTTCCCAGTTCATTTGAGAGTTTAAGCTTCTGCATCCTAATCACCAGAGGAGTCTTGGTAGGGAGGCATGTCTTAGCATATACAATGATAATTTAAATAACTAAATCTATCTTCCAATATGGAAAATTATACAGTTTTAGCCTAAGTCTTTGAAAGCGTTCTAGTGCTCTTGTCTATATATTAAGTCTGTCTCTCTTGGTTAAATTTGTTACACACTGATTTCAGATTTGAGATCTACCATAAATTAAAAAAGTTGAACATATTTTGCAGGCAGAACAACTCTGAGCAAACCCCGCCTTGTCGCGTGCAGGCTGATATCTTTGATTCGATCAAAACCGTGAGACCAAATTCCTCGCAGTGCAAGATTTCTGCAGCTATGAGCTCTTTACAAGGTTACAATGGGCTTAAACCAAATGATGTAAAAAGTACACACGAGGGTTTTGAGATGGCAGTCTACAGAGAAGGGAATTCTAACTTTCTTGAAGATGCTCTTTATCAAAAATCCTCATCCTCCTCCTGTCCACCATTGAGTTTCAACCGGAAATCTAAGAGTTTAGTTGGTGGTCTTCTAGATGGGAATAATGGGGGGCTGGTTGGTCACATATCTTTGTCTGAACCAAGAGGAGCTGACGGCAAGAGATTGTATAAGAAATCTGTCAACATGCCACTGAAATCTGAAGCCGACTCAAGTTACCACTCTCCTGAAATGTTAATTGGGGATGATACCAACAGTGGAGGTGCATTTTCAGCAATTACGGGGAAGGGCTTAGCTCTAAGATCCAAAGCAGCGAGCCGAAGTAACTTATCAGCTGAGCTTGAAGCAGGTTGGGTGACTCCCATGCCAATAAGTATGGGGGATTCTCTTATAGATGATGGGTTTTCAGTGATCCGGAAGTCTTCTAGCACATCAAGCTTGCCTGAACAGAATGGGACCGGATCTTCCATCCTTATGACATCCAAGTGGAGTTTGAAGCCAGATCTACAGGCCCTAACAGCTTCTGCGATTACAAGACAAATTTTTGATGGGTTACCAAAGCCAATAACTGGTCGAAGAAACAAAGCTGCTCTTGATTGATGAGCTAGCTTCCTGTCGCGTACAATCTGCTCCTTAATTTTGATAAAATATCTGGTAAGCCAAGTTATAGCTAGCTTTCGAAGGTAAATAGAAAGAAAAGCCATCATTGTGACAATTCAATGATATACAGGTTTACCTTGTCATTTGATATAGAAAAGATTCATATTCAACTGTAAAAATCTCATTTATATTTCATTCTTGAACGCTGTATCCAGTTGTGTGTCAAGAGAAATGGATTATTAATGATGGAAGTGAGTTGGCAATGGAACGTCTTCCTTCAACACAAATGTTTTAGTTCAAAGTCAAAAAACAAATTGTCCTTGCTGGGACTCTCATTGTCTTCCTTTTAAGTTGGTTCAGATCAGTAACTTTAGTTATTTTGGTTCTAAAAGAGACTCTAGGTGTAGAGAAAGATATTAAAATAGTAATTTTGATTAAAAACAAAATAATGCTAAGTTTTACAGAGCGTAGTAAACACTAGCAACTATGAATTAAATAGGGTTCGTTTCAAAAAAAAAAAAATGAATTAAATAGGGTTCGAATCCTTGTTTGTATGGATTAAAGTTTACGAATTAAGAATATTTCTTTATTGTTTAATGCACTATATTTTAAAACTAACATAATTGTTAAGCCTTCTAAAATATTAAATAAAGTACTAAATTTTTAAATTATAATTTATAAGTTTAAAATATTTGTTTCCAAAAAAAAAAAAGATGACATGGTAGACGAAAAGTGTCATATTTTTTATGCATAACGTGTTTCTTTAATATATACGTTATTTTGTTAAATTATTAAGTTACACTTAAATTTTTTTAAAAACTAACTTAAAAATTTGACACTTACGTAAAAGGATTTGAAAAATCTAATCCTGAGCGAGTCATTAAAATCATTTAAAAATCTTGTTTTATTGGTATGTATAGTTAATAATAAATGCTAAATAGATTATATTTTTAGTCTCATATTTAATGTATTTTGCTTGTTTATTTGAGAGTTTCTTATTGTTTATGGTATTTATTTTATTTATATTATCTTTAGGTCATATTTGCCTTCATAGATAAAAATGGGACAGGAAACGAAATAATTGAAGCTATTTTGTGGTTGTCTGTGTAAGTCTACATGACCGTGTAAATTTACATAGTCGTGTGACGGCACATATAGCTCTTTGTAATTGTGTTTCTTTGTGATTTTTGAAGATTGAGGGACAAAGTCATACACTCGATCGTGTGAGTGACTGTGTCCTCTCTAGAAGCCTTAAATTTGAGCTATAAATGGATGAAATAAAGAGAAAATGAGGGGAAATAAAAATGGGTTCATAAGAGGCTCAGTAAAATACAAATTGATGGCCTCGAACAATACAAAGAACAAAGAACAACTCTTGCTTCTAAGACATTTACCACCCATTGTTTGATATGCAATCTTAAGTGGAGTGAGAGGTTTTTTCCCCCCTAAGACTACCTTAAAAGGACCCCTCTACGTAGTAGAAGATCTGTGCAAGTTATAGAAAAGTTATGCGGTATTAAGTAAACTCAATCAATTACGCTGACTCGCATTTACATAATGCCTTAGGTAGTTTTCCAATAAACAGTTAATCATCTCAATTTGGTCATCTGTTTGTGGGTGATTTGTTGTCAAAAACTTTAAATCGCAACCCATCAAGTTAAAAAGGGACGTCCATAATTAGCCTATAAAAAGCATCTCAGTCACTCACATTGTTTACAGGAACTTCGAAGTATTTCACCATATTCTCATAGAACAACTTCGTAGCAATATCCAAGGGACAAGATGCTACGGCTGGTATAAAGATTGCATACTTAAAGAATCAATCCACAATTACCATGATTGTTACTATATTGTCCACCTTTGGAAAACTACTAATGAATTCCATCAAAATTGACATCCATAATCTTTTTAAGATAGATATGGGTTGTAGCAAATCGACTTTCTTTTTCCTTTTCGGCTTATCCAACTGACATGTAAGGCATGTCTTGACATACAACTCGATGTCATTCTCCATCTTTGGCTAATAGTAGGAATAATCTAGGAGCCCGTCATCCTTTAAACTCTGAGGTAAAATGAGTCATGCATCTCCTTTAACAATTGTTTTAACAAGCAACCTAAACTAGGCATGTATACTTGATTACTCTTACTCATCATAAGCCCATAATCATTGAGCCAAAACTTGCATATAACACCCTCTTTAACTTGTGCGATCAACTCATAATATGTGTTGTCAAATGGAGCTACAGTTTTGATTTGCTCAAATAGATTAAAATCTACACTTGTAATTGATTTTAAAATCAACAAAGTTGTGAACACCTCCTTTCGACTCAAGACATCCACCATATTGTTATGCCTCTCTTTTTTATTCTTCCATATGAAGTTATATTTAGTAAGAAACTCCTATCACTTGACTTGCTTCACAGAAAACTTCTTTTAGGTCCTAAAAAATGTGTTAGTGACATTGTTGGTAAAAACAAGGAACTTGGTCTCCAATAAATATACTTGCCATTCATCAAGGTAGTGCACCATCGCAAGCATCTCCCTTTTAAATGTTTAATATTGTTGCTTCGCACCATTAAGTGTTTGTCTCTTAAATACTACAAGATGACCCTCCTACACTAAGACTCACTAATGGTTTTGTTCGACGTATCTGTATATACCTTATAGTGAAGATGAAAATCAGATAACTTTAATACAAGTTCAGTTGAGATAACAACTTTAAGCCTCTTGAATGCCTCCTAACACACATTTGACTAGCACAAATTTTGTTTTTTTAGCAATTCTGTCAATGACACCACTTTCTCTAAATTCCCCATTATAAAATATCTATAGTAGTTAGCTAGTCCAAGAAAATTCTACAATTCTCATACCGTAGTAGGAACTTGCCACTCAACTATTGCCTTCACTTTCTTCGAATCCGTCCTGACTTGCACCTTGCTCACCAGGTGACCCAAAACTCTGATCATTGACTGTGTAAATTAACACGTATCATTTTTTTATATAGAGCTCGTGTTGCCTTAGTTACTCAAATACTTTCCTTAAGTCCCCCCATATATTCTGCTATATTGGTGCTATATACCATAATATCATCAAGATATACCACAACAAACTTGTGTAGAAAATTATACATCACATAATTAATCAATTTGCAAAATGTTGCAAGGTTGTTAATTAATCCAAATCGAATAACTAACAAATTGTATGATCCATACTCTCCCTGGTCAATACCCATTTTAAAGATCAAGTTTAGTGAAAACTGTAGCCCTCAATAATCTGTCCATAAAATCTTAAACCAAGGCAATAGGATACTTATTTTTTTATTGTGACCTTGTTTTGCAGCTGGATAGTCTACACATATTCAAAGTGCTCCATCTTTCTCTTTTAAAACAACACTGTGTCATCATATAAGGCCCTGAAAGGTTGGACGAGCCTTGCCTCCAACAATTCATTAAGTAATTTTCGAAGCTCTGCCAACTCTAATATGGACATCCTATATAGTGCACTTATATATGGGACGACTCTAAAAACTAACTCAATCTTGTGATCTATCTCTTAATGAGGGAGAATAGTCATAGGAAACTCTTTCAACATCACATCCTAAAATTCTCTTAACAAAATTGCAGCAGCATCAGGGACTTCTACTAATGCGCACACACGGAATTGAAGGATTTAAAAGTTCGAATTCAAGGAAGCAAGAAGAGGGTAGATTCGAGTTAACAAAAATTAAATCTGACACACAGGGTTTCAAAGCTACCTACTAGACCCTACGAAGAACTTGTCTCGAACAACCTAGATAACGAGTAAAGAACAAACCAAGAAAGTTTTTTAGGATCAAAATCATGCCACAATCTGATTCAATTAATAAGTGATGTTTAATTTCTAAGTTGAAAAGAACAAGAGGGGTTTCTCCTCTCAATATGGTCGGTGACAGACAAGAAAATAATCTGATCCAAAAGTTGTCTTTTCCTAACCTTAAAGAGGGTATTTATACCTAGGTCAAATAATAAAATACTTGGCCTAAATAATACATGGAAGCCCAAAATAAATATAACTTAAAACAATTCCAAAATATAATAATAATAACATGCCTAGGCCTGGTCCAAGGAGCTCCTAAGTTTGATTATAGGCGCGCCTTTCCTCTTGGGCTTAAGTGATGATGCGTAGCCTAACAAAATGGCCTTCAAGTCCTAAGTGAGTCCAATAAAAGGATTTGAGATAAATGAATCAATTTGGAATGTGATTTAGATAGCTCTCCTCCAATAGGCATGGTGTACTCCATCCTCTCTACAAATTGGCCCATATGCATATAGAGAGCCTTCTTGAGTCTATCGATCTTAGCTCTAGACATAGGTCCAACTAGAATGACAAGTTCGCCCCCATCACGCACGCCATCTCCATTGTGATCCTTGCTCCTGCTCACATCATCTACCATATAGTCCTTATCAATTTCTCATATGGTAGCAAGATAAGTCTTCATACCTTTCTTTAACACTTTCTCGATTCTTATGGTTAACATATGTGCTAGCATCATTGTATCATTCATTGTTCTACCACCAGATCTACAAAAATTAACATAGAAGGAACTTTGATCATGTATAATCATCATACCTCCCAAACTCAGATACAATACCTCCTTTGTTACCTTAGGGAAGTCAATCCCAAATATCAACTCAAAATCCTTAAGTGGTATGAGCATGTAATTAAACTTTGCATGCCAATTTTCTATACTTGCTGAGACATTGTTAGCAAGTCCTATCATTTCTTCTGCCTTATTAGTAGGGTCTTCGTCTTTGTCCCAACTTGTGCACCATCTTTTTCTCCATAAAAGAGTGTGTCACACTTGTATCCAATATTGCAATTACCTTCTTCCTATTGATTTGTTTTCCCTCATACATTATCATATCAAAGGGATTGGAGTTGTTCTAACTTCATTCAATAAGGTGATCAAATTTATTGATGCTTCCAAAGGTTCTCCCTCTTCTTCGACTATCAGAGCTTTTAGCTTCTCGTTCCTTAGACATTCTCTTGCAAAATATGGAGCAATATATAAGTAATAAGCAAGTTTGCCCTTCTTAAAGGACATCTCCTCACTTTAAAGCTATGTTTTTTTTGAAAATTAAAAGGAAATTTCTTTAAAGCCTATAAAGGCAAAGAATTCAAAATTACAATACTATTAAGAAAAAAGGAAACCATCCTAGTACTATATAAGTACTATTTCAATCTAAAAGTATGTCACTCTAGCCTCCATCTTCTTTTAATGGCATAGCTTATATCCTCAGTGGCATAGTGACCAACTAGTATCTTTTTGATCCAACAACAGGTTTTGTGTGCTATTGCATATTTTTCAGACTGAATGTTTAAGAAGATTCATTAATTCCTTTCATTCCAAATTGAGTAGACTGAGCAAATCAAGCTAAGGCTTAAACATTTTGTATCTTTCCCAACTCTATTATATTGGTGTTTTACCTAAACTAAGATGTTTCCCTAGTCTGTTGTAAGATAAGCAAGGTTCATATTATGTAACATTCATGATCAAATTATAGATAAGTAGCTACAAGTGAAAAATAAATGGTTTACATATTTAGGAAGGGTGTTACAAAGGATACTAGTTTGATCACCCAATCCCTTTAATTTATCCTTAGCCTTCAATCTTCCTTTAGCTACTAACTAAGTAACCAAGTAAGCTTTATCAGAGAGCCTTTCCACATAATATTGTACCAAGGTATAGAAGGTAATTGAGATCTTAGTGCTTTTAGGCAAGAAGAATTAGGATACTCTCCATTATTGCTTAATCCCCAGTTGATTATGTCTTTGATGGAGGAGTTAGGAAGATAGCTTGAAAAATAATGTTGAAGTTCATATGCTCCTCTTCTTATGATTCAGTAAGAGTTATGAACAATAACAATAGAAACCTTTGGGTCTAGAGGAAGTCTACATGTGAGAGTTGTTAGGTCATCTCTTCTCTTCGATGGACTATAAGGAGTCCAATTATCAAACCAGAGCTTGGTGTCTTATCCATTGCCTATCTGATTCTTGATAACAAGATAGACTGTCGACCTATTTCTTAGCATTTGAATGAAAGGCCGAGAGTGCTCTTATTGCTCCCTCATATTGTAGAAGTTAGAATCCTTCAGGTAGAATTCGTTAGTCTATTTGCTCCAAAATGGCTCATTGTCCTTGAAAAATCTCCATATTCTCATAGCTACTAACTTAGTTTGGATAAGCTGAATAGGTACAAGACTAAGCCCTCCTTCTTGTTTTCTCTAGCAAAGATGTTCTCAGTTCATTTTAGCTCCTTTAGAGACCTCAACTTTCTCAGACCATACAAAGTTCTTCATCCACTTTTCCATCTCCTTGTTAATCTTTTTAGGAATGCATAAGTGTGAGCTCCAATGGTTGTGCAAATTGTTCAGCACAGATACTACAAGCTAAACTATACCTGTTGAGATAGGAATTTGTTCTGCTAAGCATTAATCCTCATTTTGAACTTCTCTAGTAGGATTATGCAATATTGATACTTCAGTTTCTTAGATTAGATAAGTACAACTAGATATTTGAACGGAAGATTTTGTATGCATAGACCAAACATGTTCTTTAAGTAATCATTGTTAGGAATCTCTAGAGAAGTAAGTTCTACTTTTCATGATGTTCACTTTCAAACCAAATATCATATAGAACTCCATTAGTGATTTTTGCAAAATTGACATGGAATTCTGATCGGTAGCATAAAACATCATTAAATTATCAGCAAAATTGAGATGAGTTAGTTGAAGTACCTCACACTTATGTGGTGTTCCATATGTTCTAGAAAAAAATATGCATTATATGTAGGATCGCGTATGGTCCAAGTATTCAAAATACGCTGCGGAAAAGACCATACAAGAACGTGAAGTATAATCGAAA
>JANIHZ010000001.1:11279898-11293361 GCA_027478365.1 Erythroxylum rufum
ATGATGATGATGATTATTATTATTATTATTATTTTGTTTTATTAAAGTTATAAACTTAATTTTTGTAAATTTAAATATCTAAAATTTAAATTCTTATAAGAATATTCAACGAAATGCTAAGAAATATAATATTCATACCTTATAATTTTTTTAACTAATGCCCTCATAAGTCATTTTATACATCAACAGCTAATATTAAATAGCTAATTTTACTAAACATCTTTAATAAACAGCTGAAATTATCCGCTGGTCAAATCAGTTGAAATTATCAGCTGGTAATACAATCCACTGTTTGTCAAACATGACTTATATTTGAAAAAAATAAAAGCTCAGGTATTTAATTGTCACATTTTAAAGTTTGGGATATAATTGTAAACTTATGTAAAGTTAAAGTAATTAGCCCTAAAATAAACATATAATAAGATGATATCATCATCACCTAGTCCGAAATCCTGCAATGAAGCGGGGTCTGGAGAGGTCCGATAGTACGCAGCCTTACCCCTACATAGTAGAGAGACTGTTTCCGATAAACCCACCTACAAATGAGACAATATAAGAATGATGCAGGATACAGAAACAATTTATTAAAAACATAAAAAAAAGAAAATACAAGTAATGGGGAATACCTGAAGGAGGCTAGATTTGCGAGAACCTAATAGGCTACAAAGTCCAATCCCTTCTTGTCTCTCAGTAAGTAAGGGGACCTTCCTTAGAGACCCTGCCGGCATGAAACCCGACTGTGCCCCCGCACCTGTCGTGCAATATGCGCATCATGACACAACATCTCCTAGTAACTGTTGTATTGATTCTTGGTAACTGGAACGGTTAATCCTTTACCCTTATCTGATCATGCCAAACTTTTCTATTTCTAGCTACTGCCTCATTACGGGCTAACTCTGACATATCCTTCTTGATCACTTCCCGTTAGTTCTTATAAGGCCTCCCTCTTCTCCTCTTATATTCACTAAGTGTTATTCCCTCACAACTTCGTACCGAAGCGTCGGAGAGCCTCCTTCGCACATGCCCATACCACCTAAGTCGAGTCTCTCTCAACTTGTCAGCAAAACTGGCTACCTATAGTCTATCTCTCACCACCCGGTTCTAGACTTTAACTCTCTTGGTAATTTCACACATCCACCGAAGCATACGCATTTCTGCTACCAACAACTGCCTTATATGCCTACGTTTGGCAAGTTAACACTCTGCCCCATATAACATGGTTGGACGAATCACCGTTTTATAAAACATCCCCTTGAGTTTTAAAGGAACCTTCCTGTCACATAAAATCCCTGATGCACTTCTCCATTTGGCCCAGTCTGATCTAATAAGATGTACTATATCGGCATCGATATTACCATTACTCTGTAAAACTTGTCCTCTGTGGTATGACGTCGGTACCAATTGCTACCGCCACCTCAAGCACCATCTGGTTTTCTGAAAAGTTGCATTCTAAATACTCCATCGTAGACCTGCTCATTTAA
Organism: Erythroxylum rufum; assembly: GCA_027478365.1. NCBI lineage: Eukaryota > Viridiplantae > Streptophyta > Magnoliopsida > Malpighiales > Erythroxylaceae > Erythroxylum > Erythroxylum rufum. The sequence goes on from JANIHZ010000001.1 coordinate 11,281,380, forward strand.
AAACCTTTCGACTCTAACGCATCTCTTCAGCGGTCTAACTTGGCATTGACCCCCTCCTTGGTTTCATTCACTAGGACAATATTGTTAGCAAATAACATACACCAAATACTTCACCTTGAATATGTTTGGTAATTTCATATAACACTATTAAAAAATATAAGATGAAGGTGTGCAAATGTTGACAATATCCAACGAAAAATTAAAGCCTATGAAAAGTGGTAACTTGTATTGAACTGAAAGGAGTTAAATTTTAGACAGTGTACAATTTCTTTTTAATTTCTCCCTATTTTAATTATTAAGAATTGAAAATAAAAGTTAAAAATAGAAAATGTAAAGAAAAAGTGGAGTTTTTTTAATTGATGAACTTATACTGAAAATGTTTCTAAAGCTTTAGTTTTTCATGAATAAAGTAAAAGGTTCTAACCCTTGTTTAAAATTTGTTGTTGGTGGAGCAGTCTTAACACATTAGAAAAGGAAAACGGAATACATGTATCTCATAAACAAAAGTTGACACACATTCCTTAACCATCAAAATATCAATATGTGAGTGAATGAGATAAAGTTGTTGACATGTTAATTGTGAATGAATCAACAACATGAAAAAGACAAGAGTGATACAGCGGGGAAAGAAAGGGTGTTAACAGATTTGGAATAGTCACGATGTTTTTGGTGTAACCGTATAAATAAACATAAAAGTCAAAACAGAAAGCAGTAGGGAGGGGGAGAGAGAAATAGAGGGAGAGGTGCAGATTGACAAATCCCAATGTTCTGCCTCCTCCGTCAAACCAGCAAGCATCAGAAATAGAAGCAAAGAGAAACCCAAAAGAATAAAACAAACACACAAATCTCACACGCCTTACCTCCACCTCCGCCGTCGCTCGATTTTGCTATTTCCTAATTACCATTCGTTTTGTTGTTATTATTATTGCTATTATCATTATTCTTTCTTTGGAACTGAATAGATCAGATATTGGATTGGATTTTGGTACATGTGTTGCTGTTGAAATATGCGAATGGAAAGGGAGAGGATTTACTACGAAAACGGCCAACAAAACTATGCTTATGCTTACCCTCAATTTTGTAACGGTACCACCACACACAAGCAGCAAGAGCAAGAGGAAGATGAGAACAAAATGTTCGCTTCGGCAAATGATGGCGACGGTGATGATGATGATCCATTACTATACAAACGAAAGCTTTTTCTATTCTCACCATCTTCGTCAGCCACCACGGCGGTGCCCTCCTCTACTCATCGTCGAGGCTTCATCGAACATCCGGTTTCTAAGCTCGACACTTTGCCCGGTGTTGCCATTAAGTATGGCGTTGAGGTAAAACAAAAACGACTGGTCAAGATCTTCTTTTCTAATAACAACACTAATTTGCAATCTTTCATTTCAATTTCGGTAAATCTCATCTTTGATATGTGGTATTTTCTTTCTTCTGATCATTTTACGTTTAATGTTTTAGGTATCAGATATTAAGAAGATGAATGGTCTGGTTACAGATCTTCAAATGTTTGGTCTCAAGTCTCTTCATATTCCACTACCCGGCCGCCATCCTCCCTCACATTGCTTGTCAAACGATTCTGATGCTCCAGGGTAGATAGACACATCTCACCTTATGTTTATGTCTTAGACCCTATCACTTTTAATGAGATATTATTTCAATAGACAATTAGATTGTCCTATTACTGGTTTTGCCATGAATGACTTGTTTATGCACCACGGAGGAAAATATAAAAAATACAGGCCTGGTTATGCACAGAACATACGCAAGTAGGATTTCCTTATGGGATGCAAGGCTTTTCTAATTAATACAATACCTGGGCAATTAGGTAGGCGGCACTAGGGTTGCTTAAAATTTATTTTCTTTTATCTAATTTCAGTCAATATCTATGATGACTATTTACCATGCATCTCCATTGCCATATATTTTCCTAGCTGCCAAGCATGTGATGCAATCATATATAGCAACCATTTACGCACATCTCTTTCAATTTTCACATTTCAATCGACACTCATTTCGCCTTCCCTACGTAATTCCAATCTAGATACAGTTACATTGAGTTGATTTCTGAACCTTTCCCTCAAATGATTAGTGATATAAATACGTTTACCAGATCTAGGTAAAAATGGGGTGGGTTTTCTGTTGCAGTTGCCTAGGGCGTATAATATGTTCTTCAATCAGTACCTCGAGTTGCATTACTTTTTCAACTCGGGGCAGCAATGTTTTATCTTATTTTCATTGGTGTATTACTTCTGATCTAAAGGCTGCATATTATAAAAAATGTTGATCATATTATAAATAGATTAATCATGATCTGCGTAGATCCCTAACAAAATTGTATACACTTCTATCTAATGTGTTTAAAACATTTTGGTGGTCATTTCTCCAGCAAACGCTTGTACCCTTGGGCTATACTTTTTCTCAACTGATGTTTCCTTGAGATTCATCACAAGTTAAAATGTAAAATGACCTTTGCAGGCTGAACAATACGGAAAAGAGCCCTTCTCAACATGTGCATTCAGATGTCACTGAATCATTCCAATCCTTAAGGCTTAATTCTTCACAGCGGAGGGTTTCTGCAGCCATGAGCTCCTTACAAGGTTACTATGGACTGAAGACAGCCAATCAAAGAACTGCGTTTGATGATGGTCGGTACATAAGACCCTTACCCACTTCGCATCCACCATTAAGCCGCCATCGAAAATCTAGGAGTTTTGTTGATGGGTTTCTTGATGAAAATAACGGGGCATGGACTGATAACGTGTCTGCAGCTGAAGCCGGGGAAGTTAACAGTGAGAAATGGAATGAAAAAGTATTCAGGAGGCGTTTGAAGTCAGAAGCTGACTTCGATTCCCACTCTTCTGAAATGTTGATGAGGGATGATAGCAACAGTGGAGGTGCATTTTCGACAATCACAGGAAAGTCCATAGCCCTTAGATCCAAAGCCGCAAGTAGAACAACTTCGTCAGCAGATTATGAAACTGGAGCAATGGCTTCTATACCAATAGGTACCAATGATACCCAGGTGGCTGATGGATTTTCGGTGGTAAGAAAGTCATCAAGCACGTCCAGCTTGCATGATTCAGATACCAACAGTTCAACCATCTGGCCAGCCTCCAAGTGGAGTTTGAAGCCAGATCTTCAAGCTCTAACAGCTTCGGCCATTACAAGACCAATATTTGATGGATTACCGAAGCCAATATCTGGACGAAAAAACAAAGCTGCACTTGATTGATTAGCTACAAGGTGCAGTTGTGTACAATCCGCTCCCTAATTTTGGTAAACATCTTGTCTGCCATTTTATAGCTAGCTTTTAAGGTAAATAGAAAGAACAGAAAGCAGGGTAACTACTAAAAATAGAAGAGATTTTTCCTTGCTAACTTATAGAGGAAATGTCCATATTTAATGTGTTATCGATTCGCAGTTCTATAACATATTTTCCATTGGCATTCATAAATGAGATTCAGGAGATTGCATAAGCGGAGACTGGTGTAGCTTCTCATAATTTCACGTCTATCTTGAATGATTCCCAAATAATCTTAGTTATCTCCATAGTTGCAGATTTTCCTAAGTGTTTTATCTTGGATTCTACTGTGGCTAGATGCTATGTATTAGTTAGTTGTGTCTTCGAGTGCTGCATGAATTCTTTTGTACATATCTTGTTTTCATTTATTAAATTTTCTGAATTACGAAATAAAAAAATTCTTAGTTATCCTAACTTTTTCTTTATTATTGCAATTAATATTCTAGTGATTTCGAGGTCTTCATAGCTCCAATTTCAATCTCTCAATTTGGACACGAAATACGAACTGGGATTGAAAATGGAACTGTAATTCAAGTCTCTAATTTGGCAAACTAAGAAATGAGATGGAATTCTAATTAAACATCACAATTTCTCTTTCGTTTTCATAAAACTAACATTGGTCAAAAAATCATTATTTAATTTCACCATCATGAATAAATTGATTATTTTCATGCATAAGAATACTAGATTATTTAATTTATGGTATATGGAAATCATCGCAAACCTGCTAATATATCTAGTTAATTAAAATCTTCATTATCTTCAACTTTTAAGTCTATTTAGTGATATTTTGATTAAAGCATGCATTTTAAAATTAAAACAATTTACATTATGAATTATTCAATAACTATTCTAAGAAAGAAGGAACCAAAAAGTTGGTTGATCAAAATAAACTTTTACAAAGTTTTTGATTCTTTGTTGACAGTTCCTTTTTAACATGTTGGAAACATTTGGGTTCTGTAAATAATTCACATAGTGGTTAGAGCAATGTATCACCAAACCCCTTATAGTGTATTGTTAATGGAAAATCAATCAACGTCTTAAATCCAGCAAAAGCAATGAGATAGGGAAGATTCTCTCACTCTCCATACCTTCTTACAATTTGTATTAAGACCTTCACCAGTTTGATAGCAAACAACAAAAAGCAAGCAACTTCAACCACCACTTTTTCAAATGATTTATTGTTGTTTTATAAGGTTGACTTAAACTTAGTCAAGGTACATTAACTCTCTAGAAACAATCAATGAGCTACTCAATATGAAAATCGACTACAACAAAAGTTGCCTTCATGTGATAAGACAAAGTGAAACAATGCTCCTCTTTCTTCTCTCCTTAAACTCCACTCCCCTACACCTAACCATCACCATGCTTTGTGTTTATGCCATCCTCTCTTCTAATCCCTCCTATCCCTCCATTATCAATAAGTTCCACCACCCGCCTATTAACTTTAAACCTTCTCTTCACCATTTTTTAAGTATTTATTGTTTGCTTTAGCCTGTAAACCTATTTCCTCTTAGCATGAGGTATATTGTCCCTGAACCTATTCTCCTACTTGTTGGGGGTTATCTCTTCTCCTAACCATCTGAGCAGGTGTGGAAGCTCCTATAGGGAATACTTAATAGATCGCTCCTAAGGGGCATATGGGTCTTTTAGGGTCTCCTACCTAGATCTTTTTGTCATTAGTAGTAATAAAATTTTAACTTGTTTAACATGTAACTTTAAAACTTCCCTCTTTTGTGTAATGTTTGAAACTTAAAGCCTCCCCCTCTAAGACCTAAGTTCTTTTCCACCTCTACAAGCTATATAGTTTTTAGACCTCTACAACTCCTCCTCTCCTTCACCCAAAAGCTCCCAAGAAGATAATACTATAAACCATGTCTAAGATGGAGGAAAGTAGATGGTGATAAATTTGACACATCTCTCTAGTACCTCCCCCTTAAAATACATATCCAAACTCATTGTGGCGCCTGATCTGGATACTCTTAAAGACGAAGTCAAGTCTTAGTCTAGTAATCTTGTAGACTTCTTCTTGGGAAATAATTCGACCTTTTAGTGTATAACTAGTATCACATGTTGTAGAAAAGGAATGGACTCATTGAGGTTCTCCTAACTAAAGAAAATTTAGTGCTTTTCATGTTTGCTACTGAGGTAGGTGCTATAGAGATCCTTTAGACCACGACATATTCAAAGCAATCATTTGTTTTTACAACCTTAAAAGCTAGGTATCTATTTTGAAAACTTCAAATAAGATGATAAGCCCTTGTGGATCAATATCCATAGAGTCCCATTAGAGTATTGTTCCATAAAAGGATTAAGTATGTTGGTAAGTTTCATATGGTGGCCGATTTGCATGAAAAAATGATTATGTTATGGATGAGAATTTGTTTTGTGAGGTTGTGTGTTAGTGTAGAGATTAATAAGGAATTTTTAAACACTATATCATTACTCAGGTTAGTTATGGGGGATATTATTTTAGAGAAATATATAAAGATCACATACCATGGAAGCCCTTATTGAGAACTTAAGGAAAGCAGTGACGTGAGATGGGTAAAAAGTACAAGAAGGTTGGCTATTATGAGTTAATAAGGATGGAAAAGGAAAGTTACCTCAAATTGATTCAAATATAGGAAAAGGGAAGAAAAATTATGTGGAGGAATCCTCTATTGTGATGGGCAGTAATGGTCAAGGTAAACAAGGGATTAATGAAGACCCCAATGAGGGATTTACACTTTGAAATAGAAGGAAATCGGGAAAGATAAATAAGGTTAAGGGAGTAAGAGGAAGTATCCTTAAATGTTAATCATATCTAGAATGTAAGAGGTATTAATAGTGCTTATGAACAATAATTTCTTTGGGGATTCATTTTCAATGATAAAACTAGTATCATTGGTTTGTTGGAAACAAAATTGAGAAGAGAAAAGCTTAATGAGCTGAAGCTTGTAAGAGCTATGTTTGTGTAGTACTTTCTAGTAACACAAGAAGAGAAAAGGTAGAAGTCATCAATTTCAGCATGTAACGCATACATTTCTTGGAGAAATTTTTACAGGAGGGAATTACTCTTATTATTAGATTTGTGTGTGGATCTAATTATCGCTTCCAAAGGAGAGTTCTAAAACAGAACTTAATGAATATTCATCATAATGTCAACTCACCCTAGCTAATTATAGTTGACTTCAGTAACTCTATATATGCCTCAAAAGTAGTTGGGAATTTCAACTTGAGGAATTTCACAAACAACTAGGGAACGTGCTAAAGAGATAAAAGTCACATATCTAAATGCAAAAGGTTCTATTATATATAGAGCAATAAATAAGCTACTAGCTGGCATATTATGAGGAAATTTAATAGAGCTTTGATCAATAACAATTTGTTGGCAGGTTCTTCTCATAGTAAAGTATCTTACCTAAGCCTTATGATCTCATATGACACCCCCATTATGGTCGAAGACTTGTTCATTAACATTAAAATATTTTTCCCCTTTAGATTCAACAACAATTTAGCAGAGTATGCTAATTTCAACAAGTCATTAAAAGGGGACTAACACATCATGTTTATGGATGTAAAACCTTCATATGCATAAGGAAACTCCTTATGATCAAGGATCAAGTCAATAAGCTTAGAGGTATATAACTCAACTACTGAAAATGAGGGATTCTATGGTAGAGAACATTAGATGCAAAATAAGAAATGGAAAGTTTGCTTCCTTATTCTTTTATAATTGGAGCGTGGTAAGGCCTTTGGCTAAGAATCCATAATATAGAAATACGATGAACATGTATCCTAGAACTTTCAAGTTAGAGAATGGATTTTAGATGGCCAACAAACCAATATACTAGAGGATGCAAGGCAAATCTTACCCTCCTATAGTTTGAATGCAAGTTGTAAGGATCAATACATCTATACATGAAATGGAAAAAGGAAATACTTAAATGAATCTTATAGGAAGTGAATCAAAATGAGGGGTTCATTCTAAATTCGAAGCAAAATAATTTGGATCAGCTGCCACCTGGTAAGAGTCTCATTTCACTTATAGCTATTGGTTAAAAACAATCTCAATACATTAGACCGATTTTAATACCTAAACATAATTAATCTATATTTCCTATCTAGGGGAGAAGTTGAATTTGTGAAGCATTTATATTTTAGTTATAGTTACACTAATGAGATATGGGGCTCTGTCAAGTAACTGAGCTTTTTAGATATGATAAATGATAATTTTTAAGAGGTAATCACATGGCTCCTATCATTTAATATACCAAAGGAAGATAAACCTCTAATGTTATTTGGTTTTGGTTACTGCCTCTACAAAATTTAGGAAGAGAGAAATGCAAAGTGCTATAAAGGGATAGAGAAGTCAGTTAACTAGCTAAAATTAGAAGTTATCCAAAAGTTAAGAGAGCTAATCCCAGATAGTTCTAAAGCTAAAAGCTACAATAGGCAACTAACAACTTCTTAGAGAATATGCCTTCCTAGTAAGGAGTCGAGGTTAGGCAGATTGCTAACTTTACCCCTGTTGTTAGATGATAAACTAAACTACTAAGTCTAGACACAAGTAGTCTTGATCATCACAAGAGAGCAAAAGTGTAATGTAAATCTACCTTATGGTTATATGGTGAGTTGACTATGTGATGAATAGTGAAGATATATATATATATGGTGGGATGAGGGAAAGCATAGAGTGGATACAAGCACTAGATGTAAGGTGATAAGCCATAAGTTTTGTCCAAGCAACTGGAGTTCTTAATCAGCTATGGAAAAAATAAGGTGAAGTCAGTGAGAGAGAAAATCCATCCAAGAGTCCTAAAATGTTGTAACAGATGTTTTTTTGTAGTAGGTCCTAAGCCATACATGTGTTAACATGCATTAATAATTTATGGATTTGGTTCTAAAGCAGCAAAGGAAAGGTTTTCAACTCTAAATTTTTAGGTCATGCAATTGTATTAGGACTATAATATTTTGAGTGTTTTGTCAATATGTAATAGCAACATATGTAACCCCTTTTTTTAAATCATTATATTATTTATTTATTTTAAAAGTTTCCTTCATATATTAGTTGTATTTAACGTACTAGACAATCAACATATTCTAATCACTAGTTGCATTCTTCAACAACTTCCCTTCAAATACCTTGGCATCCTTACTATAGAAAAAATAATCCCTTTCAAAGATTGTCAAGCCCTCTTAGACTTCATATTAAAAATGATTATTAAATGGATAAACAAGTTCCTTTATCATGTTAGAAGACTACAACTTACTATCTTATTGCTAAATAACCTTTATGGTTATTGGAGTTACCATTTTTCTCTCCCACTGAGTATTTTAAAATCTAGAGGGAAAATCCTAAAGACTTCTTATGGATAGGTGAAGTGAGTAATGCAAAAAAGGGTAAGGTCAAAATCTTAGATGTTTGCAAGCTTAAGGATAAATAAGGTGAACATTACCTCTATTAGAGCCAACAAAAAATGCTCCTAGCCAAGAGACTTTATAATCTCTATATAGACATATAACCTATTTCTGTAGCACCCCACCCTAGCAAGACACGTACCCGACATCCTAAGTGATGTCCGAGTGCGAATCTCGCTAGGGTGGTATGCTAGAATAGTCAAACTTTTTTTTTGAAAACAATATACGTATATGCAAAAAATCAATAATCAAATCGGGCCTATACTTTTATTTCATAAAACTCGAAATCACAATAATTATTACACTTTGATCAATCTCATTTGTAGAACATTCCAAATTTCGAAAGTTATTACATACCAAAATATTCAAATACATATGATACAAAATTTGCGGAATATACCATTCGATACAAAAATAAGAAAATAAATGCAGACGCAAACTGATCCCGACCTCTACCTTTTACTTGAATGCAGTGGCTGTACTTCCGTTTTCCCAACAGGGTAATTCTTCTGAGCCTGAAAAATATTTGTAAATTTTTTAGGAGTTTTGCAAACTCAGTGAGTGGTCATCATTGATGGCTCACTCAATCACATAACACATACAATTCATAAAATCACATTCAATTCAGATTCACTTCAGACATATTTCACACTCAGAAATCAATCAAACTATTTAAATCATACATATCATATGCATATGCCATGCTTATGAGACTCACTTTCAATTTGTTACTTTATTGTGACCGAGTGCCTAAAACTGTCCTGTATCTATTGTAGATGCCGGGCTCATTAATAACTTTCTCGTATCTGTTGGGGATATCGGGCTCATTTTACATAGTGGGCCTTTGGCTCTTATACACTTTCTAAGCTTTAAGTTGCTTTAAGCTCTTTTTCACAATCTGAGCTTTAAGCTCTTTTTTCTATTCTGAGCTTTGAGGTCTTTTTTGGTGGCTACTCTAGTCACAACTGCCTTTATGTTTCATGCATTCATGTAATTGAATGCATCAATCACATATGCTCAATTAGTCACTTTCTTTCAATTTACACATTTCATCGGACCTAAGTCCGGCATTCAACATTCAAGTTGAGAATACACTTATTTCTTCTCATTCACATACAAGTAGCACTTCAATATCACATTGATGCATCAAGTCTCAGACCTTCATTGTCCAGTATGAACATAAGCAAATCACATTTATATAAATCATATTCACATTGCATAATAATCATAATCGTCGTCGTTCGATGTAGAAACTAAAATTCAGAACAAACAATGAATGAGACCACCTAGGTCGACTCACAGTACGCTTCAGATTAGCATTAGTTTCCATAATTTGGAAACGTCTGAATGCGGACGTTCATCCTGCACATCAAAAATATGCAATACACACATTACACACACACATTAATAACTTTGCACAATTATAAGCATTCATTTATGCACACGCGTGTATATGAAATATGTACGATGCATGTTCATTACAATCCCGGGTATATTATCAAAGTTCACATTTTATCACATTTTCATTTTTAGCATCATTTGCTTTCATAGTAACTCATTTCTCATTCACTTTTACTAGATACACTTTACTCCTCTTCTTGAATCACAACTTTAATCATATGAACCACTTCATCTCCATTATACACATGTCTTTGGTACTTTAATACCAAAAGTTCACTTATTAATGTTATTCTAGCATTATAAGACCAAACAATTATCCAAACTCTCATTTCAGTCCTATATCACCTCCAAAAATCTAGACCTTTGGGTTAATTTTCTGTGATCATTCTGATCAGTAAATGAATTCATTTGGTAACACTTTCTTCTATAAAATGTTCCCTATTGTCTTAAGTTTCTAATAACACCACAATCATTTAATTTGGTTCAGTACTCCATAAATTATGTTCAGAATAATTCAGACTATTCATAAGCTTAAATAGTATCATGTACTCAACTTTAATTCAAAAATATGGAATTCTAGAGACAGAATTAAATTTTAACTCCTTTAGAAAAATTATATCCCTATGTTTCTAGTTTAATCCTAATCAAAAATCATCTCATTTCGATAACTACATAATAAGTTATTCCTAAAATACCAAAACATGTTTAGTGAAAATACTCCAGTTATCATTTTCCAGAACTCCACATTAATTCCATCCCAAATTCATCAATAAATATCTCCAAAATAATTTTATATGGTTATAATTTTTGGTGGAGATGAAGATCAATGTGTTACAAGTCCAATGGTTCAAGTCCCATGTCATTTGGAGGTCGGGAGAAGAAGTTATGACCAAAAGATCAAAGGATGTTTTTGTCAACTTTCACTTCACCTTCACTATGCACGATTGTGCTTGTGCACAATCTTGAATTTCCAATTGCTTCTCCATTGTCACAATCATGCTTGTGCACGATCGTGAGATCCCTTGTGACCTAGAGTCACGATGGTGCTTGTGCACGATCGTGCACTCCCCACTTTTGCAAACTTCATTCTGGCTCTTCTAAAAATAGACCTTTGGGTCAATGTTTCATGGCAATTTTGATAAGAAAAATGAAAGATTTAGGCAAAACACTCTCTAAAAAATTGTTCCTTTATTTCTTAAGTTTCTAAGGAAACTAATTTAATGCAATTTGGTTCCATATTCTGCAAGGTATGCTAAAAACACTACAGACTATTACAAACCACGATAGAATCCACAACTCAACTTCAAGCTAAATTTTGAAACTCTTAGAGATAGAGTTCAATATCTATTTCTTCATGAAAAATATAGCCACACGTCTGTAAACTTAAAATAATCAAATTTGGATGTATATAGATCAAGATATAGCTAAAATACAGATGCATATTCAGTGGAAACATTATAGCTATCATACTCCAGAAATTCTTCTTTCACTTTTTCCAGATTTTTAACTCCTACATTTTACATCTAACACATCTTATGCATAAATCATTTTTTCTACTTCATTTACTCTTCATTCTCAGCTCACTATCAGTCACAAACAAATCAAAATCCATTGTTACCCATAAATATCAAAAACAGAACATTCATATACGAATGTTCATCCTAGCTTCTGCATTTCTTCATTTTTTTTCTGCATTTTCCATTTTCTGCACCTTCTCCATTATCTTCTCTAACTATCCTTTTAATCATTCTTTCTCATATCACGATATTACCTTGCACCATTTCCTTAACTCTAAACTCATTTTAACACATCTCTAAAACACCCAAAGAATTCACCTATACACAGTGAAAACAGAGTGTGTGTGTGTA
>JANIHZ010000001.1:11305630-11315698 GCA_027478365.1 Erythroxylum rufum
TATTTTATAAAAAATTAGATTATGAAAAAACAAAAAAAAAAGAACCTGAAATTTTTTATGGTTTTCATAAATTTTAAAAATTAGTAATTGATTCAGTTGATGGCATTTTAAAACTATTTTTTAAAGTGCCATTTCTACTTAGTCAATTATTTTTCCATTCAATACTAATTAAGAATAATGGAAGATTATCTCTAATTACTTTAAGAAGATGAATCTCTATATAGTTCTTGCTATATCCAGTGATTATAACTGGGTTGTCCTTGACTATAATAAATCATAAGTAGTATTAAGAAGAAAAAAAAAGATAGTCATATATGAGATACTTTGATAATTTTAAGTCAAAAGATCACTTATAAAATCATACCAATGAGAATTTTTGGACATAAAAACAATGTTTCAAATGAATTTCTAAATTGAGCTCATTTTAGACAAAACAATGTTTCAAATAAATTTCTAAATTGAGGTCATTTTAGACAACTTACTCTCTAACAAGCATCTACACATTTATTTAAATATCTTCATATTTTAACCTATAAAATTAAATGTTTCTTTTTTAAGAAAGGAACATAATATGTTAATTTTTCTTTTCTCTACTTATATTCACTCTTGATAGAACAATAATTAAGAATAATTTAAAAATAATGTATATATGAAATATGAAACTTATAATTATAATCTTATCATAATTTTATTTTTTATATTTATCTCATAAATTTTAGTGCATATAATAAAGAATACTTTTAAATAATTATGTAACTAAATAACGATCAGCGTAAAGATAATAAACCAACAAATTGACTATAAGGAGAATGGTTTTGAGATACAACGAACGACGGCGGAAGATGGTCTCCATGCGGTGGCTATGGATGAAACCCTCCCCAGTATCCTTAGTATCCTAAATGTTGACGATCCTAAAAAGCACCTAGTACTACTGAGCAACCGTCTTTGTCTTCACAAATACTAAATGTTTTTAAGTTAATATTAGCACAATTTAGCTTAGATAAATAGATGTTTAAAACTAAAATCTTATTTTATGATGAGAAAATTCTGATTTGACGAAGGGTAGAAACAAGCAATGATAGTTGAGGATCCTACACTTGAAATTTTTGATCCAATCCGAGCACTATAGTCGTCTAACGTAAAACCTGCCGATTTTCATGGCATCCGAAATTCCACCACCAGATCTTGCACATCACAGCAGATTTAATAAAGGTGCCCCTAAAGTTCAATATTTTCTAATTGTTGGTCCTTCTCAGGAATCGTTGTCAATTGGCATTGAACAGTTCTGAATTAAGCACTATTCTGTTTACATCAACCAAAACCTTTTCACGCACATTATATTTACTCCTCCACAGACACAGAGGAGTGGCGAGGGAAATTTGACCACACATCAGCCCATGTCCTATGTCCATCAGTTACAGACTTCACGACTAATGCTGCTTCTTCCACATTAACACGGATTTGATCTTTACTATCCCTCTCTCGAATCGTCACACAAGATGGTGAATCAACAGTTATCGCAAAGGGGACACCAAGTTCATCCGTTCTTGCATAGCGTTTCCCAATTGAAGTGCCTGCAACCATCATTGGCATAAACAAATTACCAAACTGTTAAAACAGAAATACAACAGCATTAATAGCCACGAATTCAGAAACTTGCCCATTAACTTTCCCCTGGCCACTAAGAATTAGAATAGTCATAATATTCCACCTGTAATATCAATCTTATGCGAGATTCCAGCAGCCGTCAATGACTTCGAAATGATCTTGGCAACTTCCTCATACTGTTGATTCTGGACAAGTGGGAAAACTGTGCATTTAATTGGTGCAACCAGGGGAGGGAAACGGAAAACATTTAGCTGTTCATCCCCAGCTTTACTGGGTCTCATGTAGAAAGAGTGTTCGTAGAGGCAATAAATTATCCTTCCAATGCCAAAAGATGGTTCAATTACTGATGGTGTGAAAACTCTCTGGTGTTCCTTCTTCTTTTCCTTTGAAATTGAGACCATGTTCTTTGTGATGGACACATTTTTCCCCAGAGTGCAGACATAAAAATCTACCTCTCCCTTGGATTGCAAAGATGCCTTCATTTCCAGAGCTTCTTTTTCCTTCATAGCCTAATAAATAAAAAGGAAAATTATGAATCAAACCTACACAAAAGTTGTCACATAATGAGTGGTCAGTGAATTCCACTTTTTACCTCCAAAGCCTCAACAACCATTTTCTGGCTACCCTTGAATGCAAGTCCCAACTCTTTCTTCACTGGCGCTATAACCAATTTCTGAAATCATAAAATATCAGGTTAACCACTGGCAACCACAAGCAAATTAAAATGACATTGTATAGTCAGGATGCACATATGAGTTGACTATCACGATGCAGCCACCAGTACGGACATTTTTTATTTTTTGTCAAATATGTCTAGAAGTAGCAATCATAATGAGCATGATTAGTATAAAACATACCTCCACTTCCCTAGGTTCTGAGAACTTTTCATGGGCCACAAGAGGAACTCCACTTTTTTCCTGTTCAACAAAGTTAAACAATTAATTCATGTTTACTGTTACAGGACATAGCTTTACTAATAAAGTATGCAGCAAGACATGTCATACGATACATAGGTACTAAAGGGAATATGTTTTTCAAAGGTAGACATGTTTGTAGTTGGCAAACCTTGCTATCTTACTATTCTTGTCATATGGTATCTAGCATTCAAAGAATATAGGTCAGTTTCATACACAATAATAGATGTAATCTTCCAAACAGGTTCTCACCGAATGAGCATGCAAGTCATAGGCAGATCTATCTGCAATACCAACACACTCAATCCAGCCATAGGAACACTTAATCTCAGCATCCCAACAGTCTGCAGCATAGTGAGCCATTTCATTTGCAAGATGCTGGCGAAAACGTAGCCGATCTTTGTCTATACCAAGACTGGTCAGGAAGAGATATACTCTCCCAATGAAATAGCCAAGAGTTTCATTGTTGACAATCCCCTGAATGTCATGAGAGCATGGCAATATACAGGAGTATGTAGATAAATCCAAACTTCATAACTAACTGATCAGAACTTACTTTTGAAACTGCTTTACCAAGCTGAATTTTCTTTGCAGACTGACCAGACATTTGCTCTTCCCTGGGAAACATGAGGAATTCCAGATCCACAACTTCAGAGTATTTTGGGTGAGATTTGTCTTCAGGATCAACAAAGTGCTCAATTTCTGCTAAGGTGAATTCACGAACTCTCAGAAGGCCTTGGCGAGGAGAGATCTGCAGGTATAGAACCTTGTTAGAACAGAAGCCTCACAATATCTCTCACAAGCATACCATACACATTATTTGCAAGCACCAACAAGGACATTAATGCCGTTAAAAAACCTTAAGCATCAATAATAAAAGCCATTAAATAAACGATCAACAAGGCAATGCCAATGATGGGAATAGGACTTAGTTTCAGAGATATGTCTACTGTTTATGTGTACATTGTCAAACCTCCTATTTATTGCTTTTACAGTCTGCTTTGCTTTGTTATTTTCTTTAATGGTCCGTTTATGTAGTATTTTTATATAATTGCCAGTTTCATTGACAGGAGCTAAATTTTTATAGAGTTCTTATAAGGTTTCTCTACCAGGTTTGACTTTTTGCCGTATTAGGAGTATGTGGGTAAATATACGGTTCTTTTCCCAGGGATACCTGGATTACCTACTTGGTAATTGTGATGCTTCTTTCTAAAGTACTTAAAGAGTTATTCCTAAAATCCTAGAAATGATTTCTACATACCTATTGGTGTGATATTAACACTTTGCTCACTCCAAACCTAGGAGTGATTTCTATAACTATCCTTTTCCTTTTCCTTTTCCTTTTCCTTCTTCAATACTACAGTCCAGCAAACCTAAACACTATTTGCAATATAGCAGCCCTAATTTACAGCATATGCGTGTTATGTTAACATTTTCTATGTCATCACTACATCACTGAAACCTTACCTGAATGCAATAGACTAGTACATCACCCAAATCTTACTAGAAAGTAATAGACTAGTCATCACTACATCAACCAAACCTTACCTGAATGCGACTTGTATAAACAAATGGATAAGCACAATTAAGAAATAACAAAACATCAGCGTGTGCATAAGCGCTTGAAATCCAAAAGTAGCCAATAAACCTCATTTCTGAATGCTTGGCCAATCTGGGCAGCAGCAAAAGGAAGCTTGTTCCCATTGTAATAGTACAAATCTTTAAAATTAACAAATATGCCTTGTGCTGTTTCAGGGCGCATGTACCTGCAGTGGGATTAATGAGATCCAAACTGAAATAGGAGGATTCTACGGACTCTATAGTGAGAATAATTGGTTCAATAGCAAACTTACGAAATACACTTACCCAGGACTCAAACCAGAAGGACCAATCGAAGTCTGAAACATCAAGTTGAATGGGTAGGGATCAGATAGAGGATTCTTTGTGTCTGGAGCAGTAATGCCATACTCCTTGATTTTTGCACCAAGCTGTTCAGCTGACAGATCATCCAAGATGGCAAGCACATGTTTCAGTTCTGCAGTCTTCTCTGAAGTGATGCTGAAATCCTTTTGAAGTTTCTCATTACAGTAATCCCTAAGCAAGTGATCAGCTCGGAAGCAAGTCCCTGTTTTCTCATCCTTTACCATAAGGTCCGTAAATTTCTCCACATGACCAGATGCTTTGAGAACAATCTCGGGAGTCACACATGGGCAGTCAACCTCTAGCATGTTCTCCTCCAGAACAAAGTGCTGCAAACAAATGCAGAAGTCAACTCTAAACAGTCTAATTGAACTCAATCACTCAGTTAACCCAAAAACAAAACAGCGAAGAATAAATATGTACCTGACGCCAGAAAGCAAGAACATTGGCCTTCACGGCACAGCCGGGAGGCCCATAATCGTATAGCCCGGCAACACCTCTATAGATCCTGAAAGACGGAATGTAGAACAGACGGCGCTCAAGAGTGTTGGCCAGGGTCTGACGGAATGCCTCTCCGTTGATGGGACCGTCAACGCCCGAACCAGCGACTGCAGCCCGAAGCTGCTTCTCGATGGATGACTTCTCCAGCTTCAATTCATTTAGGATCTGAATTGCAGCGTCGATGTCGGGCTTCGAAGACTTGGCGGCTTTCAGTGCACGGACTGCATTGCTTTGTGAGTCGAGGGACGACTGCTTCTGGGCGAGAGCTCTCCGGAGCGAATCCTCATTTGCGTCCATCAATGAAGAGTAAGCTCTGAAGGAGTGTATAAACGAAGATAATTGAGCGTTGCGTATAGAGGATAACCTGTTGGCGATAGAGGATGAGGAAATGAGAGTAGAGAAAACTCGCATGTGAGCCCCTGCCAAATGGACTCGTAGATTTTGGTAACACTAGGGTTTTAGAGGACTGGTGTTTCGATGCCACCTAGATTTTTCTCCATAGAAATCCTATTTTTCCATTGACCGTTCAATGGTTCTTTTTGGCCATTTCAATGCTTTCTTTGCACCAAAAATTGCAGATAGGAAAAACTTAAGCTGGCATCCATTCAAGCACATATTTTATCCGGTAGTTAACGAGTTCAGATCACCTTTTCAAGTATCTCTGTTCCTATTATGTTACACAACTAATTCGACCATGTTTTAAGAGATGTCCCCTTTGCTATTGCCTAAGCTAATCCGATGCATTCTCTTTCTTTTGATTTTGCTTCTCGCCTTTACTTCTCCTTCTCAACTCTTAATTTTCTTCGATCTTGCGTCAGATGTTGCTTGCATTTTGGAGTGCCCAATAAATCCCCCGCTGCTTATGAGAAGAATTTGATACACAAAATCTTCGGTGGTCGCCTTTGTAGTCAAGTACTTTTTGTCCTGAATTTGTAGATAATATCTTCTCAACTCTTTCCATCCCCTTTTGGGTTAATTCATGGAACGTGTCTCCTAAACCTTTGAGAAGAGGGGTAGTGTTATTTCTAGGTCATATCCATTTTTGCAATACAAAGAAAACTAGAGCTGATTCACAAGTCCCTGTCTTTTTGTTTTAATAGTTGATGCAAGAAGATTGATGACCGTAAGTTGACATACCGATTTTTGGCGTTAGCTTTCTGGGCACTTTCAGTTTCTCAGATACATGATATTTCTCTAAGCTAGTTTTGCTTGTTGTGATGAGTAGCCTGTGGGTGGTATTAGACCTTTCATTTTTGTGTGTTAATGGCTTTAATTTTTTTTTTAAGGAGTTGTAGTTGAATGATGAGTTATCTTGGTTTTGTTACTATCTGGGCATATGTTCTTTTTTAAAGTGATTGCTATTGTTATCAGTAGTTTACTTTTCAAATAATCGACTTGATTCTAAAGTAGTGATGCGTTTCTTTGTAGACTAAATAAAAGTTGAGATATGGGTTTGGTCTGATAGGTCATCCTCTAGAAGTATGGTTCTTTCTCTTTAAATTTTTGACAAATCCATGCAGAAGCCAAAATACCTAGCTAGCCACACATTGGTGATAACAATTGATTTGAGGGATGAATATGGATTTGGAACTAAAACCTTAAAGAGATTTAGTATAGTGTTCGTGAGGTTCTTGCCATTCTTTTTGTCGCTCGGCAGAAAATTTCTTGTTTCTAATAGCTTTTGTTGTGCTTGATATGTTAATCTGTCGTCGACGAATCTATCGATAGAAAACAGACCGACTACATATTACCATATCGTGATAGTGATTGACATCAGTACTTTCAATATCGAAAATTTATGTTTTAAATCTTATTAAGCTATATTTTTTATATGAGTTCTCTTTTGTAGCACATATCCTTTTGATTCTTTGCAGAACTTTCCTGAAATCTCAGGAGCTAAGAGCTTTGTTTTTTATTGTTAGACTCTATCTCAGTTTTGTAACATAATATGATATCCACACCTTACTCGATTATGCCACATTGCAGATAATCCTTTGGGCTATATATACGATACCCTTCAAATTGAGATCCAGTTGTATAGAAGACAAGGACAAATTTGCACTTTACTTGGTAGCAAGTGTTTTGATTGACTTTTCTTTCTTGTTACTTTCGAAGCATCATAGTTTTAATATTGTCACTTTCTTAACTGAATCAACATTTCGTGTTGTTACAATAGAAGAAAGCTTTTTCGTGTTTATATATTGGTATTGATGTTTCTTAGATAGAATTGTTGAGAACATAGCTTTAGATAGAATTGTTGAGAACATAGCTTTTGTTATCATTATGTATGTGTTTGGCTGTTTGTTGGTTAGATCTAAATTTGATTATCTTATTCCTTTAAGCTTTTCCCTTGTTCAAGTTTACCTAAATAGTCTTAATATCTGAAATTGTGCTCTTTATTGAATTAAGCTTTTCTTATTTTCAACTCTAAATATGTAAGAGCTCATCTAAACATGGTGAACTATTCCGGGTGTAACTTTTTCTTATTTTCTCAATTATCTTGTGGTGTATAAGATTTTCGATACATTTTCTGAGCTTCTACGTTGACACAAATATTAGTACCTACCTTATTAAGCAATAGGAACCTTAATCAGAAAATGGTTTTACTTACATTAAATGAAAGGTATCCTTTAAAGAAAACCAGAGCTAACATCTGCCTTAAAAGAGTAATTCTTACTCTATAGTATACTTGAATTTGGTTTTATTCTTTCTTTTGCATTATCAATTTCTTCGATTTCTTTTCTAGGTATAACATAGTCCTTTTTCTCATTTAGATTCTTATTGCAGGTTGTTAAATGTCTTATGCTATCTTTAATTATTCATCCATCAACTACACATCACATAGTTAACAGGATATGTTGGGCTTTTTTTTGAAGCTATTTCAAATTTACCTTTGATACGGGTCATGCAAAACACAAAGTTATAATTGAAAGTAATTTTAACCATGTCAGTTACTGCATAATTGAGTGCAAGCTTTATAACTACAATACAAATAGTTTTGCAGACATTATTTGAACTAGTGATCTTCTTTGTCAAGCTTTCGGTTTCGCATAGCAAGTAGATGGTGTTTTGGTCAACTAATTTTTCAATCATCATTCACTTACCTTCTTTTCAGATTATTGAACCCTTTATAGCACATTATGTCTTTGCCGTTGGAGTTGCAAGGTTCTTGAGTTGGGCACATTGGGTCCTCCAGGTTTGAAAGATACCACAACTTGAACTACCCATTCGATTTGATTTTAAGATTAGATTTGGTAGTCATTATGAAATTAAAAATTGTTTGACTTGTCTATACTAGTAAGATTGCCTATACCAGTTATTGTAGTTAAAAGTTATTGCTTTCTCAAGCATACATTTGTTTAACTAAAAAGTTAAACAATTCACAGTTACTGTTTCTTGGCTCTTTAATTAACCAAAACATTTTCTCAAATGCCCTTACCAATATTAGGATGCACCTGAGAAGAAAGTTTGCATAGTCATTCTTTCACCATAAGACAATGGATATTCTGTCCTGAATGATGTTTTCAGATATGTGGAAGATGGTGAAAATTTTGATAATCATCAAGATAGTGTTGTTGATAATATTCCAACATTTCCTCTAATCCCAGATCCTAGTATGATATCACTGTTGCAACCACCGTTTCTTTTACTTGTCCCGTTTTCCATGTTTCTTTTCCTTTCCACCGGTAACAACTTATTTCTTTTTAATTTTTTTTTCTTATATAGACTTCTTATGTGCCTTATCCTTCTATTCCAGAACCTGCAACTTTTGTTTCCAAAGAGGATAAAATTGTTGATGAGGATGCTAACTCTACGGTGGGCTCTGAAAAACAGTTAATCTATGAAAAAGAAACTGTTGCTGAATCCCAATCTCATTCCAAGAGAAGTGGTGTTCTTATAGTTGATAAATCAACTTCTTCAACCCAAGAGGATGCTCCAAAAAAATCTTATGCATCCATAATGAGTCTATGCTCAAAAGACTTTTCAATTAAATTGATTCCCATGAATAACATCTTCATGTCATTGATTCTTATCTTAGGTTAAAGTGGCCAAGGGGAATTCAACAATCACTAAGGTTTACATACCTACCAGCATAACAAAATTGGCTCCAAACAAAACCAAGAATCAGGCAACAACTGCAACAATAATCATGCTTGCATAAGTGTGTGGTTTTTTGGTAATTATGATGGTTTTGATTTAAAAGTTACTTTAAAAGATGGTTTGTGTCTCTAATTGCATGTATAGTCATAATCATGCTTGCATAAGGACATTAGATAGGAAACAATTAGATGGATCAAATAGTTGATTGTTTCTGTTTTTTATTTATAAATATCTTGTTTAATAATGGGTCTCTTAATACTATTTTCTCCTTGCGGTAGAGTGTCATTCCTTGTACATCCGAAACTTGCCTTTCAATATGATAGCTTCTCAGCTTGAGATGGAATTCAGGACATTTGGCCCAATCAAAGAAGGAGGTATACAAGTTAGGTATAACAAGGTTGACCCCAACGAATTTTCTTGACTTATAATGTTCATGTTATTCCTAATTATCTAACAACAATATTTTGGATATAACAGTAATATAGATATTACTTTGGTTTTGTGGAGTTCCTTTATATGAGATCAATGCAGGATGCAATTCAGGTTTGTCCATTCATTATCAACATTGAACTTCTTAGTAGGATTACTTAGTAGGGTTATTTTGTAGTCTTAGTGTAACATCCCGTCCCCATATCAAGGGTTAGGACCCAAACTTTCAGTACATGTGAGCTCAAAGGAAAATTTAGACAATGCATTTTCTTGTTCGTGCATCAGTTTAGCATATATGCGTATAAATACGGAATGTTTTGTATAAAAAGTAGTACATGCATTCATTGAAAATTACCGGGTATAATTGATATTAAATGTGATTGTATTGAAAATGAAGAGTGGATGGAGCAAAAAGAGTGATCTGGGTATGAGTAGTGATAAGGAAAGATTTAGAAACAAGATTGCTAGTGATTTGGAAAAATGTTGACTGAGTATGCTTCAGTCTTTTAGCCACAACATTTTCTTTAGTCTTCCAAACGAGATGATTCTTGATTTGGATTAAACTAGAGACATATGGCTACATTTTGTATGAAGA
>JANIHZ010000001.1:11456356-11467639 GCA_027478365.1 Erythroxylum rufum
GATACATATTAAAATAATAAAGTAATAATAAAAAGTTAAATAAAAAAGACAAAAGATAATAATAATGATAAATAAATATGTTCAAAAAATGTAAAAATATTAATACAATAAATATAGAACAAAGTAAAGAATAAAAAAGATAGAGTAAATAAATAAATCGAGAAAGAAGACAAGTAAATAAATAAAATAAACAAGCTATTACAAGAAAATGTTTAAGCTAAGTAAGGAAATATTTAGGCTAAATAATTAAGAGGTAGGTACGACATATTATACGTAACATAGGACTTAAGGAAAATATCTAAAAGACCTATAAGAAAGAAAAAGAGGTCTCTATGTGAGATTCTTTATCCTTATATTAGTATGTTGGAGTTTTCTATTGAGAGTCATATCCTCAATAAGTTTCAACAGAGCCATATCATTCTTGATCACCTCTTTCCAGTTCTTCTTAGGCCTTTCGTTTTTCATCTTACATTTCCTAAGTATAATCTTCTTACATCTTCTTACTCGAGTGTCAAAATGTCTTCTCTTAACATGTCTGAACCACCTAAGCCTTATCTTTCTTAATTTTCTATTAATATTAGTACCTTTAATTTGTCTCTTACCATTACATTATTGACCTTATCTCTTATAGCAAGGTTGCACATCCAACAGAACATCCTCATCTCTGCCATCATTAACTTATGACTATGCCCTTATTTGATGGGCTAATACTCCTTCCTATAGAGCATGGCCAACATAATTGCTAACTAATAAAATTTACCTTTAAGCTTGAGTGGTATCTTCTTATCACATAAAATTCATGTAGCACCTTTCCATTTAAACAACCCTGATCTGATACAGTGAACAATGTCTTCATCGATCTCTCCGTTCCTTCAGATGATAGATCTTAGATACTTTAAACACTCTTTCTTTGGTATAACTTATGAATCAATCTTACTACACATCGAAGCTACCCTACGGCCTAAAAAGTTAGACTCTATGTACTCAGTCTTTTCCCTCCTCAATTTAAAACCCTTCGACTCTAACGTATGCCTCTAAAGTTCTAGCTTGACATTGACAGCCTCTTTTGTCTCTTCCACTAAATCAATATCATCAGCAAATAACATACACCAAGGCACATCCTCTTCAATACTTTTGGTGAGCTCTTCCATCACTACTGTAAACAAAAAGGGTTCAATAAAGAGCCTTGGTGTAGCTCAATATTGATAGAAAATGCTTTATATCTCCTCCTATTATCCTTATTATAGTCTTTACACCTTTATACACATCCCTAATAACTCGCATATAGGTCATAAGAACTCCCTTAACTTTTAAACACCTCTATATAATTTCCTTAAGTACCTTATCATAAACCTTCTCTAAGTGAATTAAAACTATGTGTAGGTTACACTATCTTTTCCTATAATATCTTGTTAATCTTTTAAGGAGATGTAAAGATTCTATAATAGACCTTCTTTGTATGAAACCAAACTGGTCCTTTAAGATAGGTGCATCCTTTATCACCCTCTTCTCATTCATCTTCTCTTATAACTTCATACTGTGACTATACAGTTTGATGTCTCTATAGTTATTACAACTTTGGATGTCCCTTTTGTTCTTGTATAAAGGAATTATCATACTAAGTCTCCACTTATCCAACAGTTTGATAGATTTAGGGATCACATTTAAAAGCTTGACTAACCAAGTAAGACCCTCTTTTCCTAGTCTTTTTCACACCTGTATAGGTATCTCATCAGACTCTACTACCCTTCTACTCTTTATCTCCCTTAAAGCTCTTTTAATTTCTTCCCTTGTGATCTACAAGCAATAAGTAAAGTTACAATACCTCTTAGATATGCGAAGATCACCTAAAGAGATGTTGTCATCTAGGCCTTCATTAGAAAGGCTATAAAAGCATCACTGTGATCTTCTCTTGATGTCATTTTCAACCATGAACAGCCCTTACTTTATCTCTTGATCTTCTCTTGATAGGTTTTAGTGTCGGCAATTTTGTCACAATAAAACGAAGTACTGTTACGACTTAATTCGTCACAACTTTATATTATTTGTGACGATAAACTTGTCATAAATATGTAAAGTTATTGTGACCATATAGTTTTGTCACACATTTCACAAGTTTTAGTGTTAGTATTTGTGTCACAAAAGTATTGCATAATTGTGACCATTTTTTAAATTCATCACTATTTCATTAGTGACGGAGGTATTTGTGACGGAAGGTGACGACTTCAAATATTGGACACTATTAAGAATAGTGACAAATACTACTGCTTTTAGTGACAATTTTTACCTTCACTAAAAATACAATTTCTTGTTGTGACATTTCTCAACTCTAGCATTAATATCCCCTATCTGACTCGAATTCATAAATTTAAGCGCTTGCTTGACTTTCTTAAGCTTAGTAACAACCCTAAATAATGGAGTACCTATAACGGGGAAGGCCCAAGCTTCTGCAACAGTTTGGAGGAAATTGGGCTGATCAGCTAACAAATTAAGGAATCTAAAAGGGGAGGCATGTTTGAGCTATAAACCAACCGACTTCACCACCAAAGGAGAATGATCAGAAATTTGGGGATTATGAATGACACAATGGGAGGAAGGGAATTGAAGGGTCTGAGAAGAATTAATGAGAGCTCTGTCAAGCTTCCAAGCTATGAAGGAGTTTCCTGACTGTTTATTGGACCATGTAAACCGGGGACCACTAGAGTTTAAGTCAAAAAGCCCATTGACACCAACAAATTGCCTAAAATCGTTTTGACTACTCTGGACATTCAGGCTAGGGGGGTGGCAGAATCCTAGGGATGGAGAATAGCATTGAAGTCTCCTGCTAGCATCCACGGAAGGGAACCAATTGATAGGGAGATATTGGACAGGTCAGTCTAAAGGCGCTGCCCAAGGGTTGGATTATTTGCTCCATAAACACAAGAGAGAAGGAGGGGACTTGAGCTTTGTCTAGGGTGGATGTCCACATGAATGAACTGATTCGAATAACAGAGGGTTGAGCACACTAGGATTTCTAGATTCCAAGCTAACAAAATCCTGACATTAGGAGATTGATCTAAGTTGCTAAAGGTGTCCCATCTAAGAAATAAGGAAGAACAGACACTTTGCAAAAAAACAGGAGATCTAATTCTAGTTTCAACTAAATAGACAAAAGAAGCAGAGGATTTCCTAAGCCATGCTCAAATAGCAAGCTGTTTATTGGGGTGGTTAAGACCCCACACATTCCAAAACACAAACTCCATACTACAAAACCAGCTAAGCCACAACCTTTTACTTCAAGTTTTTCCTAGCTTTCCTAGTCCTTCTAACAGAACAATCCCCCTCTGCCCAACCCACTACCCCAAGACTAGCAGGTCTCAATTCAGAAGAAGGAGAGGAGGTATACCTATCGGATTCTCTGCCAGGATTGATGGCTCCACACTGTCTCCACAGAGACCTTCAAAAGATTGGAGAGACAGGTCACTCGTAGGAGGATTCACCGCATTACTAACCACATTGGCCTCTGGATCTTGCATGTCCTCAATATTGGCCGGTGGGAGTGGGCCTTCCATTGGATCCTTCGGGGCTCCAGAGAAGGAGCAGGAGTAGGGGATGGCCGCTCCTCAGGTGCTGTAGACCCTAAATCCTGACTCTGCACGAGTTCATGAGATAGACCAGTTTCAAACTTCTGTCGTGTAGGTGCCCAAACCTTACGTTGCTGACTTGCTGGAGGCTGCCATTCATACTCAATGGACACTTCCTTAAAGGAGAGCTGTCCCTCCTCTCCATACGTAACCAATTGGAATGATGACGACCATTAAATCTTCCGCTCCATTTCAACGCATAATCTGGCATAGCTAATCCTGGACATTCTTGCTGTTGGAGTATCCATAAGCAAAGGGAGCCCCACCGCACTTGCAATCCTGCCCAGGCCTTCAGTGTTCCAGTATTCAACTGGCACATTGTAGAAACGAACCCACACTGGTGTCTTGAGAATTTCTACCTTGTCACCACCATTCAGACGCCATTGTCGAAGAAACAGAGGCTGACCTTGAATGTGCCACGGGCCTCGCTCTACCACTGATTTCATGCTCTACTCAGACGCAAACCGAAAGAGGAAATTATTGGAGCTGGTAATCAAGATCTCCTGAAGCCCAAAGTCAGCCCATGATTTCGCCAGGGAACGCTGCACCACCGGATAAGCTGGACGCTTTCCCAGAATGAAGCCAACCAAAGTAGTTAGAAATTTAGAAGCGCCTCGCTATGCAAGCTCCCTTGGAGGAATGACAAAAACCTGATTCTCTTTAATCTTAGGAGGGAAGAAGGACAGTTCCTGAGTCTCTGAGGGGACCCCAGTGCCAGCTTCCACCACTGACTTCCAAGATCTTGTCGGAACCGGCAGACTGGGCTGAGGAGGAGGAGGAGGAGGAAGGGCAGAAGTGAGAGGGGAGGATGGAAGAATGGAGGGAGGAGAGTGAATCGAGAGGGGAAGGGGGGATTTTGGAGGGGACAAAAAGAAGGGTCGGGGGGAAGAGTGTTAGGGTTTGAGTTTTCATAAGGGGGTTAGAGTTGTTTGTGGGAATGCTTGTTTGTGCTTTGAGGAATAGATGAAGAAGAAGGGGCAAGGGACAGAGGAGGACGAGAAATCGGGGAAGAGGAAGAAGAAGCCATAGCTGAGAAGTGGACAATCTCCACCGTTAGGAAGTGCACTCGCCGGAAAGCTCACATCGCTCTAAGTTCAAACTCACATATCTTCGAACTTCAAAAACATTAAGATGACTAAGATAAGAGTTATAATGAATTTATATTGGTTTCTTACATATCAAATGGCTTCAACCTTCCATGTTCTTAGTCCACTTAAGTTGTAGTGTCTTGAACCCTCTTAAATTATAGTTTATGCTTCACTTACCTTGTTTTGTCAATCCTTTAGTTGCTCAATTAATTTAATATAATTATAGTTTATGCTTCACTTACCTTGTTTTGTCCATCCTTTAGTTCCTCAATTAATTTAGTATGTTTCTCTGCTCACTTTACCCTTCCACTGAACTTGATTATTCACATATTTCTTAATTATATTATAACTGAGTTACTAATTTCACCAAAAGTAAATTCTATAATAGGAATATATTTTCATATCATTAAAACAATATGTTAAGATCTAACAAATGATTTTAAAACCAAAATAAATCAATCAGTTTAACCAGAATAAATAAAAATAAGCCATTTTTCTAATTTAGTTTGTGTTTATAACTGTTATAAATAAAATTGGTTAGTTAAGTAATAAACCAATTAGTTTTTACTGAGTCATGAAATGTGCTTAATTGATTGTATAATTATTCCATAACACTTAGAGATTAATGATATGAAATTGCTTAGGAGTTAAAGTGAGTCAAAAGCACTATATTTGGTCAATTTTTTGAAGAATCATATCCACTTATCTTTATGGAACAAGAATGAAGAAGATTAGAGCAAATAAAGACAAGAATAAGACTTGAAAATGAATATACAAAGAAGGAGAGGAATAACCGAGAGTTGGATCATCTTCTTCTCTTTGGTTCTTGTCACCTATCCCACTTCCATTTAACCTACCTTTATTATATGATGAATGCGTGTGATGGTTGCATCTAGGGAAGACAAAATCGAGACATCAGTTAGGCATTTTATGACAAAAAATCATCTTGGTAGACAACTTCAAATATGTGAGGGTTCGCTGGTAAAACAATGGCGGACAGTAGCTGGATAAGAATTGAGAATAAAAGTGCTAGAGGGCTGCATAATCACTCGTAAACTATGCTTTCATCCAAATTAGTTGCATCAACTTCTTCTATTGTATTCAAATAAATTACAAAATAGTATTGTATGAAATCATTCTTAATTGTAAATTTATAATACACTATACTTTTAAATTAAATATGATCAAAATAAGATATAAGTTGACCATTAGTAGATGTTCTTAATTCTTTCGTTGTGATAAATGTATTTTCTTCATAAATTGCTTTTTCAAGTTCATTATCATTAAGATTAGGCGATGCTTCTTCTTTTTCGATAAAAAATTAGTATATTCAATACAATCAATATCAACTGGATCATACATTCTATTCTTATTAAGCACTTTGAATACATAACAGAGAAAATATAAAAAATAAATTAATGAAAAATAAGAACAAATTAATAAAATACACTTTCTTTATTATCAAATTATAAGAAACGTAATCAAGGTCACTGAGTCTTTATGTTTCAAAGCATTTTGTTTTTTTGAATGAATACTTTCAAAAAAACGCGGTAATTGCATTCACAACTTGATGCAGAAGTTGTTTAACTGAGTAATTTAATAGCAAGTTTTCTTAATATTCTAACACTTTCACTGATTAATCTCCACCACTCATCTATATTTTAGATTAATAATCATAAGAAATAAAATATATATTATTAATAAGTAAAGGATGAACTAACCAGGCTACATTTTTTTCATCATAAGTTCTCTCCTTACAGATGATCTAGGCAAACTCTCTAAACCTTCACAATATGATTTAATTTCATTTGTCACCGCAATAGAGAAAATACCTTTGCATTCAATGACATAAAAGAGACCACCTTATAATATCATTGGTACATATGTCTCCACTATATAAGCAATAAGGATATAGAAAATAAGCTGCCAAGTAGATCCTTTGATTAAGATGATTATCCCATTGTCGTTCAAGAATATCTATATATGGCTTGTATAATTTCTCTTTCCTTTTAAAAAACTCATAATTTTTTACGATCTCTGTGCATTCAATCATATATATACTCTAAAGGTGGCTTTTCATCTAAGTCAACAATCCTCAAAAACTTTATAATCGAAGCCACAATCTTCACAATGATCAAATAGACATCCTAAATTTTATTATCTAAAATAATATCATAAACTTTTTTTCCTTTCACACATTTTTATAACTTATGACTTGAAAAACATTTACTTGTCACTAAATTTTGAAGTGATTTTTTGTGTTTATAAGCTTTTTCAAAGTAATAAATGTAGTTGCAAACTTAGTAGCAATAAGACTCACTATCTTAACCCAATCTTCTTGCTTTCTTAACTAAGAAAAAAATTAATATGATTATGCACAAAAATTATGATCTAAGGTGCATGTGAAGTAAGGCTAGAGTTATGATACATAACACTAATATCTTTTAAAATTAGATCTATACAATGAGCAACATATAGAGACCAATAAATATGTCTTTACTTTAATTGTAACAAGTACCCAACTAATACACAATTAGTTGCATTATGTGTAACAAAATGCACATCATTCTTTAGTACAACCCTCATCATAATTTCAGAAAACAATTCAGATAAAGCATGAGCACTTTCTACCATATCGGAAGCATTAATATAATTCATAAAAATTTGTTCCAATATTACAATACACCAATAAATTAATTAAGGCTCCTTGTCTTTAATCAATCCACTTATTTGTCGTAATAGTGCATCCTTTTGATTCCTAACTAGACTTATATATATCCATAGTCAATTGACATTCCTTTTTTAAATCTTGAAGTAAAGACACAAATTTCATAATAAGAAGGTACCTTAAATCCTTGGAAATATCAATGTTATAACATCTATTGCTTCTTGAAAATATGGTGAATTTAAAGTATTTAAAGAAATATAAGAATGATAGAACCATCTAACCATGTCATTTACATCTTAAAACAACATCCTTATTGACCAAAACACTTTTTAAACTAGGTTGAGAACCAGGAATAGTTCTTGGAGAAAAATAAGAATTTCTATCAATAGTAGCTTTCATTTTTCCTTTATATAATACTTTTGGTGCTTCATCATCTCTAAAAGATATATCATGGGTCTATTTATTTTCCTTTCTCTTTTTTACTTAATTTTACAAATAATTTCCGTTCCCCTTATGTATATTGAATGGTACCTGTTTGCAAGATGCAATATTAGGCTTAACACCAGTTAGATGATCTTTCATTATATAAATTCCTCCCCTTTAAATATTCTACTGCAAAACATACAATTATAGTGGACCATCATCATCAATACCCAGTTGAAATCCCACCGAGGTGTGGTGTCTGGGGAGATCTACTAGTACGCAGCCTTACTCCTACCTAGTAGAGATGTTATTTCTGATAGACCAACATGCAATACATCATGAAGATACTACAAAATTATAAATGGATGTGCATATATATACAAAAAAGAAGTAATAAAAACTAAATAAAAAATACACAAAATAATAAAGAGAAACAATGAAAAATGTAAGGCAATATAAAATAACGTACGTATAGAACATGTCAAAGATTAACAATAAATGTTAAGATAAATATATATACCAAAAAAGACACATACAATAGTAACTCTAGCCAGGACAAAAGGTAAAGTAAATATACAGATTAGAAAAAGATTGGAGTAACTTCGACCAAGCCTGTCAATACAATAATTACGCTAAGTATGAAACTAACTGAGCTAAACTAACTAGTAGGTAAGTACTATGCAATAAATGCAAAGAACACAGTTTAATATAACCTATAAGAATGTGAATTCCCTCTTTAAGAGAGATCCTTTACCTGTATCCTAGTACACCAAAGTTTTCTATTATAGGCCAAGTTCTCGTTAAGATCTAACTGAGCCATATTAGATGCTGGAGAAGAAGAAAAATAATTCCATGTTGGATCAGAATTACCACGAGTAAAGAATGCTAAGTTCATTAAATATTTTTTTGACAATTCTATATTATCTATTATAATTTTAACTTGAAAATATAAGGAAAATGATTTTGTTAGTGTAGTACAAAAATAAGTCACAAAAATAACTAGAATAAAATTAAGTCACAAAATAGTGAACCAAAGAAGAAAGATGAAACAAAAAGATTAAAGATAAAATTTTGAAAATGAAAATAACCCTTAACTTTATCTTCTCGATTCTAGAGCCTTTTTTTTAATGTCTATTTGATAATATGAGATTTGAATTCAATCACTACAACCAAAAAAAGAAATAACAATAGAAAGGAGAGTTAAATTGTGATCTTTGTAAAATGAATCAAAGTACATATAGAAGAAACAGGAAAAAGGTTGAAAAAGAATTGAAAACATTAAAGAACATTAATTCAAATAGGAACAAAAATTTAAATCTTTTTCAAGATTGAAAAATTCTAAAAAAGTCACTAAAAAAGTTGAAGTATGTCATTTTCTAAACATAATGTCATTTTCTAAACATACTTCTTTAAACCTTAAACATTAGTCTTTAACAATCTTAAATTATAATAAGAAAAATACTTATCTATACTAAATTACTAATTAATAACCTTTTCAATTTCCTTTAAACATATTTCTTTAAAGTTTAAAAATCACTTTTTAACATACTCTTAAGTTATCCTATACAAAATTACTTATCTATACTAGATTACTAATTAACAACTATTTTACTGTTGTTCTTTAAACATACTTCTTTAAAGTTTAAATATCACTTTTAACACTCTTAAATTATCCTAAACAAAATTACTTATCTATACTAAATTACTAATTAATAAATTTTTTAGTTTCCCTCTTTAAATATACTTCTTTAAAGTTTAAACATCACTTCTTAACACACTCTTAAATTCTCCTCAATTTTTTTTATCTATACTAAATTACTAATTAATAGCTTTTTTAGTGTCCTTCTTTAGATACACTTTTTAAAAGTTTAAACGTCACCCCCTTAACATACTCTTGAATTATTCTAAACCAAATTATTTATCTATACTAAATTACTAATTAATAACCTCTTTGGTTTTCCTTCTTTAAATATACCTATTTAAAGTTTAAATAAATTTTTATTTTGTTTTTATCAATAAATACTAATATTTTTAATGTTACAAAATAATTGAAAATTACATCTTCTTCTTGTTTTTATATTTTGCTATTTATTTCAAATATTATCTCTTCTTAGTAATTGTAAATGAAAACAAAACAAAATTCCTCCTTTCCTTGCTTTTTTCCTTTTCTAAATGAAAAGAAAGAATATATGATCCTCAATATTAATTATAATTATAATTATTTTATTATTTTCCCCCTCGTCTAAATCAGTTATCTTTTAATCTTTCTCCTCTCTCTCTCTCTCCTCTCCCAATCCCAATCCCCTAAAATCATGATCTATTATGATTGTCTAAAAGTAATATCCAACCTCCTCAAACATTTCATTGTTTCACCCTCTTCCATCGATCATTTTGCTTCAATGGTTGAGATACATTTCCTCTCCTTCTTATTTCTCTTTCAATATCTACCCTCCATTTCCCAAGTCTCCCATGACTATGATCCTGCCTTTGCAATCGATGTAATAGACCTTGCCACCATCGGAGTTACCTCATGTATGTGTGATGGAAGGGGGTTGGAGCTTAGGACTTGTTAAAGTTTGCTAGATGTGTTAGGTATGAAGGTATAAACGCAAGTGAATGGGGATCTAGGGTTTTTCTAGCCTAGTAGTTGTGATTTGGTCAACATTTCTGGTCATATATTTAGTGCTATGATGAAGTGGTAACTAATTGTTGTCAAAAAGGGGGAGATAAAATGATTATTATTTTTGGCATCAGAGAAGAAGAAGAAAGCATAGTTTACAGTTTAAATAAATTATCCAATTTATTATTTAATTGGTCGTTTTCATTCATAACAGTTAAAAAAAACTGAAAATTAGGCTAATTCTTGTTTAATTCGATGGAACCAACAAGTCTAGTCTAACTTTAAAATCATTATATATACCATTATCATATAAAATAGAGTTACAAATAAATTATTTTTAAATATTTCTCATATCCAAAAGTCTGTACTACTAGATATAAATTTGTAAATATATTACTTCTAAGTTGGATTGAAGTCTTAATTCTTTTGCTAATTATCCTTTAATTTTTTTAAAAATTTAGGCTTTTCTTAATTAATTTTACCAATGGTGGATCACCTATATGATTCATTTCCTTGACAAATTGGTGTTTCAAGCTAGTGACGTGTTGAATATGTGCATGAACTCACAAGATCTGGTAAAATAGTAATATGTATTGCTTGAGAAATTTATTAACCTATACTTTACGTCTCTTTTGGTAATCCATAATGAAGGAATCAAAATAAAATAATGAAAATAGGAACATAAAGTGGGAATTGGAATAAGAATGGAATTATTAATTATGCTTGTTCGATACTAGATTAAACAAAGTTAATAATTATGCTAGTATTTGGTATCAACTGTTAGGAATGGTAATAAGAAATTTTTATTCATATTTAATTATTGTATGATTTATTTTTTAGAAATTTAATTAATTTTTATTT
>JANIHZ010000001.1:11474233-11489249 GCA_027478365.1 Erythroxylum rufum
GCATTATTCGATTTTTTAATAACTTATAAGTTAAGTTACGTAATTTGATCTAGATAAAGATAATAAAAGTGACCTAATAAATAATGTAAATCAATGGATAGAAGTCCGAGTGGAAAATAGATCCTGATCAGTGTGAACCGGACTCATATCGAACTTGTGATGAGAAAGCCCGATATGGAAGCTATATATAAAGGTTAAGGTCTCTCTTGTAATTGCTCATATCATTCGTAAGCATAAAGATTATCTGACTCGTTAAGAGAGCTTATATTTTAAGAAAATTGTTGAAAGATGTTGACCGCGTCTTTGTGAGTAGTTCCCGTGAAATTGACGATAGATTCACGTTCGTTTTAGTTTTTAAAAGCTCGTTTGAAGTTATGGAACTGAAATCAAGTATTTTTCGCATTTATTCGTTTATTATCCTTTCACGTTCAATTTAGGATACGTAACTGAGGTATCTTTACGTGTTACATTTGTATTAATTCAAATTTAATTGTAACTATTATTTTTTGTTGACGAATATATTTTAATTTATATGATTTGCATTCTTATATTTAGTATTGTTTGACTATATTAATAATATAAATTTGCTTTAAAATTTTTCTTTAAGTAATAATTGTAGTTATTTATATATGGAATATGTAAAAATAATATTAAGAAAAATAAATAAATTGTTATTATTATAATTTTTTGAGATAAAGTTAGTGTAAAATTATAAATTACACAATAAAATATATTGATAAATTATTTTGCAATTTTATAAAAATTTGAAGACTATTATATAAATTTAAAACATTATCTAAAATGGTAATTGGTATTAATTGGTACCGATATAAAATGGTAATTGGTATTAAATTACCATTAATCGGTACTGATATATAATACTGTACGAAAATCAAATCTGACCCGAATTCCGGCGCGGTATTCCTAACATTGATCCGAATTCCGGCGCGGTATTCCTAACATTGCTTACAGTGTATATAACAGAGTAAGAGAAGTGAAGGGGAGGGAAGTGGCAATGGCGTCCAATGCGGCGGTGCCGTTCTGGAGGGCAGCTGGAATGACGTACATAACGTACTCCAACATCTGCGCCAATCTTGTCAGGCAATGCCTCAAAGAGCCTTACAAGACCGAAGCCCTCTCTCGCGAGAAAGTCCACTTCTCTGTCTCCAAATGGATCGATGGCAGGCCCCAGAAACCCAGTATGCCTATTTATTCCCCTTTTTTTTTTTCCAAGATCTGAAAATTCTCGTTTAAGGATTGTGGGTTTTGTTTGTCTTTTGCTTTCGTATTATCTTAGGCATCCCTCTTTCTGTTAACCAACTCATGCCCATTTTGACGTGCTTCTTCTTGCGGTAATAATTCTGTAGGTCTTTGAAATACCAAATATGTTTTTATTGTGTCTTTCTTCTATAATTTCGTATCTCATTTTGATATTTGGGAACGTATGATGGTTTGAGTAGCCTCTTTGCCGATAATCGGTTAACAAGTTTGTGTGTTTGTCAATGTAGTATTCGAAATGTTCTTAATGTGCCTATGTCATAGTAGTATCAGAATTTTAAAATGGAGATTTCATTGATTATTATCATGAGAAGGCATTATGATAACTTGAAAGAAAAGTAGTTGGCAAAATGAGATCCATTCCTTCGTTTTGTCACTATCATTGTTGTGTCTTGGAAATTTTTTGGCCTTTTCTACCATTTACTTGTCCATTCCCCGCACATTTTACCATATAGTTAGCATTTTCATCATTTCACCAATATTGACTTTTGATTCTTTATCCTCCTACGACTTTTGCTGAAGAGCTTTTGCTATTCATAGTTCTTAATGGTTCAACGACTACATTACTTGCTCATATATGTTTCCCTGTATTTCACTTTCAAATTTTCTGTGGCAGTAATAACTCTGTTAGTCCTTAACTGTAAGAAATAGAACTTTTGGATCAAAATTGAAAGAAAAATCTGATTAGACCTTAGAACCCCAACTATATCCTGTTTTATAAAACAAGATGATTCATCTAGGTTACAGAAAAAATGCAGACGGAAGGAAGTGCTGTGATTAGAGTGGCCAAGATATAAGCACTGATATTTGTTATCTATTGATAGCATCTTTTTACTAGCTGCAACAATACAAGATATTGGATGACTTAACAAACATAGCTTTCTAAATGCATGTTCAGCTTCGATTGACACTGTCTCAGCTTGGAATCTTCTAAATCTCGAGTTACTAGCCAAGCTGAGTCCATGAGAAGTACCCCTCACCTTTGGAGTCTGTGCATTCTCTCAATGAAGCTCACTATGAACATTCCATCTCTTAACGACCTCCTTTGCCTACTTATTTGATCTTGTATTGTGATCTGAGTTGATCTTGATCCAATCCTTATTTACACAAATTCTAGCTCCTGCAAAAATAATTCCATGTTATTTATAGATCATCAAGAGAAGATTCATACATAGTCTTATTAGTCCAAAAGCGTAATTGAATTACGGTTTTTTCTCCTCCTGCTTCCCACATCTAGAGTACTACCAACAACCTCTTAACTTGCCTATTTTAATATACTCCACTGTAGCTTTACCGTTTGCTTACCAGGATGTTTCATAATATCTGTCTCCATATAGGTAGATCGTTCTCTGCTTGATGCCAAAACATATGTGCTAATTTGTTCTTAATTGAATCATCTGTTGGAGGTCCCCAGTATGCTATCTTTTTTTTTTTTTTGGTTTTTTGGAAGAAACCAGTATGCTATCTTCTTACTACATACCACCTCATTATTATGATTGGACCCCATGTAATTCATCCAACCCACTCAAGGTTGTAGAGAACTGAGTGTAGTGCCAGCCTCCTTCGAGGGTTCTATGGTCAACACTTCTTTGTGTAGAGCTTGAAGTTGGAGATCAAAAGAGCTGTTAGTAGTGCTTTCCTCTGTGAATAAATATTGCTTGTAAACAGATCGAATTAGGAAGGAAGATAACTGCTATTGTACATAGAGGTTGTTTTAGGAAGAGGGTTCAGAGGCTGCGCTTTTAATAGTTGATTTGTCAGGCTGACTTGATCTTGGTCTCTTTCGTTGATTGCCAATTATGTGTATAGAAATACTTGGGAAATCATACTGACTTCATGACAAGCGAATTCTTCAGTTTACTTTACCTGTTGTGGATGTATATATTTCTGATTTTTAGTTGGTCATTTTCTTTGTTTTTCTCCGTCCATAACAAATATATTAATTGACCTATTGGTTATTTTTTAATAGCAATTCGCTCAGATGCACCAGATGCATGAGTTGAGAAGGATGTTTTCCAAGTCATAAGATGGAAGTAGACTTAACAAGATGTTCATTTGTTTGGATATGTTATTCCTGAAGACAAGAATTAGGTTTGCTTGTATTCAGCTTTCAATAATGTAATTGTTATCATCCCTACGCTTGGTGTATACTTGAAACATGTGTGAATTCGAGATGGATATTCGTAGCCTGCTGTTATAACCAAACTGTTACGAACTTATTTGCAAAATCTCAACCCTTTCAATATGACGAATATTTAGTACTGCCGGGTTTCGAAGCAAGTCTATATAATGCGTGGGTGGAAAGGGGAGGTATTATGTAGTCTTCGTAATTTCGTCTTCAGTTTGGAAAATATGCTTTAGAAAATAACTACTATATGCTTTTACATATTTGTTTTAAATGTTATTATTATGTCCTCCATGTTACCCGCGTTTTCATTATTGACATCAACATACTTTTTTTTTGGGTAAATTCGTCAACATACTTTTGGTAAGGGTAAACCGTAAACCTACTAAAACTAACTTCAAAACTTTGGACGTTCACGTTCTTAGGTATACAAATTTACCAACAATTTTACTTAAATTACTCAAATTCAATTGCCAATTGTTTGTTTAGTTGAAATTTTTTATATATTGTTTTTTTTTGGGTTACAAAAAAGAATCAACTAAAAATCATGTCAGGTTAGCCTTTTCTGTAAAAATGAAAAATAAAACATGATGTGAATATGCAATTATGGAAACCAAAAGTCCGAGAGATTGTCGAACAAAAAAATACCTTCTTTCTTTTTATTTTTTATTTTTGGTTTTATTGAGAATGAATCAATAGGATTTAGATTTTCACTCTTTTCTAGTTTCTTTCTACTGTGTTTTTAAGTTTTTGTTATTCTTTTAAATAAAAACAAAAACTTGTTTATTTGAAAGTGTTAATGTAGTTATATTGTTATTACTAATGATAATTGTATATTAGATAAAATTTAAAAATAAACTTTTTTAATAAATTAAATTTATTTTCAACTCTTATATAATATTTATAAATAAATTATAAATGCAAATTATTTTATTTTATTGAAATAAATAATTTATAAATTAAAAGTTTTTGTAAATTAAAATTTATTTACTAAAAAACACTTTCAACTTGGCAACTGGGCAACACGCAGGATGCTGTTGAAGCTCATTGGTGGCACAATATACTAGTGAAAATAAAGGAAAACATTGTCACTGCCTGTGTTGCATGAGTGCATGCGTGGCAACATCTGGCAACAAATATGGTTCTTCACCTGCTTCTTTACTGTTTTATTCAAAACTTTAGCTTACACTTGCATTTAGCTTAACTTCCTTCATGCTTTCATTGTCTGTACCCTTTAGCTAGCTTTACCTCCTCCAGATCTCCCATTATTCTTGTGCCAAATTCGATTTCTTGACCTGATATATTTGTTGCGTTTTACTCGAGAGACTTTTACTCCTTTAACTTAAATACTTTCATGCCTTTATGTTTACAGTGAACCTTCCACCCATAAGTAGCAACAATTCCCAGTTAGCTACACCCTCTACCACCTCTGGCATTGCTTGTTCTTTTGTTAAGCAAAATTTAGAGAAAAACCAAGGTATTGGAAAGATACGGGTTCCGGTTGCTAGAGATCCAAAGCCTGAGATGAAGTTGAAATTCTTTCCACTAAGTGAGGTGGCAGACCGATGAATTGTATCTCCACCTATTGCGATTCTAAAAGTTGGTGCAAGTAGATGGATGTTGACCTTATTAGGTTTTTTCCTGGATAAAAGGGTTGCATTCCCTTGTCATGAATCAACGAGCTCAACATCACTGGAAACAACATGGATTTGTGGATTTATTTGTTAATAATGATGATGTTTATCTATTTAAAATTGCTTCCCCTAA
Organism: Erythroxylum rufum; assembly: GCA_027478365.1. Lineage (NCBI taxonomy): Eukaryota > Viridiplantae > Streptophyta > Magnoliopsida > Malpighiales > Erythroxylaceae > Erythroxylum > Erythroxylum rufum. The sequence continues at coordinate 11,479,404 of JANIHZ010000001.1, forward strand.
AGATGCCAAGAAGATCATACAACTAGTCCATGGCATGTGCTTAATAAACCTTTGTTTTTTCAGCTTTAGAGGCCAGGTATCAAGCTTGAAGAGCTAAAACAAGAAAATAAACCTAAATGGATATGCATCTATGAACTACCTTAGGAATATTGGACAACAAGCAGCATAAGTCACCTAGCAAGCTATATTGGAAAGCCTATATCGATGGATCAAGCCACTGTTGAAACAAAAGTAGTTAATTTTGCAGAATGTGTGTTCTTGTCATTGATATGGCTGAATTACCTGAAGTAATACCTTTCATAAGACTAAATGAAGAGTTACAACCTGTGGAAGACCAGCTTAAGGTATACTATACATAGAAACCTCAACCTATGGTTAAGAAAACTTGGCGCTTGATAGGTAAAATATTCCTAACAGGTGATTTTCAAGAATTGACGGAGAATGAATAACCAAAATCCGTCCCAAAAATTAACGATACCATGCAACTACAAGGTAGTAACAAAAGTGTGGGAAAGGATGTTGTGACAGATTGTGTCAAGAAAGTTGTTGGTCATTTAATTCTGGAAATGGATGTACAACCACCTGATTTAGCCACACCCAAAGAAAGTTGATGTTGCTGATAATCAATGTTGCAATGTAGATCAACACTTTGAAACCGTGAATAAGAGGAGGTCTAATAGAAAAAAGAGGACTCCAAACAAAGTACTAGATCAATGATAATTCTCTCATGGAATGTCGGGGGTGCTAATACCCCAACAAAGAAGTTGCTTATTAAGAGTTTGTTTATTCAAAATAAAGTTCAAGTGGTTGGTTTTTTTCAGAAAAAAATACTAAAAGGATGTGACAACTTGCTCAAATATTTTCCAATTGGTTGGAAAGAGATCACTAATCACAATATGCATCCAATTGGAAGAATAGCTATACTCTATGATTCATCTATGGTTTTTGCTTGCAAAACTTTCATGTCTGAGCAATTGAAAATTTTGGAAGTTTCAGATAAGCACTCAAATAAGTCCATCCACATCTCTTTTGTGTATGCCTTTAATACATCTTACTAGAGAAGTTTTTTATGGAACCAGGTATAGAACCTAGCATCTTGTATTACAATTCCTTAGATTATTATAGGGGACTTTAATTTTTTCTTGAAGTTGGAAGAGGAAGAAGGCCTCAGATCTATGGCAAGTCCTTGTCCTGATTTAAGGAAAAGCATTGACGAAGCTCACTTGGTTGACATTCCAGCTGGTGTTAATTATTTGACATGGAGCAATAGGTAGCATGAAGTAACCCTTATTTGAAAAAAGCTTGATAGAAGCTTAGCTAACATTCAATGGATGGTGATGTACCCCAATTGTTATTCTACTTATCTTACTAATAGCCTTTCGAGTCACTCTCTTATTATTACTCAAGTAGGCGAAATTTCTCCAAAGAGGCCTTTTCAATCCAACAACTTTCTGTGTGAGCTAGTAGATTTTGGTGATGCTTTATGGAAAACATTGAGGGCAAGGTTTTGGGGGACCAAGCAATATATCCTTTTCATGAAATTAAAGTTGATGGAGCTGGAAATGAAGATGTTGTTCAAGAACAATATAAGTAACACACATCATTTATTGAATACCGCAAAAGGCAATCTGGAGAGCATTAAAAAACAAATCCATACCAATCCCAGTTCTTCTTTTTTGCTGGAAATGGAAAAGGTAGCTATTCACAATTACTTTAAAGCTTTTATGGTTTGATTATTCTCTCATGAAATAAAGATTAAGACTCCAATGGATAAAATATAAGGATAGAAATACATCGGTATTTCATAGCTCAATCCTTGAAAGGAAAGTTGTCAATAGAATTGTCTCTCTTGAATTAGATGGTGTGCAGATAAATTCATAGGATGAGCTGCTACTAGGGACTCTTAATTATATTTTTGAATTAGTGAATAAACCCTCAAAAGCACATTCTTTAGTACATCTTCTTCAGTAGAATTTACAAGATGGTTTGTCCTCTCAAGAGGCTGATCTTCTCATTCAACTTGTCACAATTGTGAAGATTGAACATTTCATTGTGAAGTCCTGGCCATTTACAAGGAATATGGTGATTGAAGCAATTCAGGAATTCATTAACAATGGTTACCTATTGACAACCCTCAACAAAACTTTTATCACTCTTATTCCTAAGAGTGGGGAGCTCAAATACTTTTCTGATTATTGACCTATATCATGCTACAACTCCATTTACAAGTTGATTTCTAAGATCTTAGCTCATAGGATTCTGAAAATTATTCCTGATCATATTGGTGACTCATAAGGTGCTTACATCCTAGGTATAGCAATTGGAGATAATGTACTGATACTTAAAGAGTTGATTAGATCTTACTCTAAGAAAACCGAGAAAGCTAATTATTGCATTAAAATCGATCTAAAAAAGGCATACGACAGTGTGGATTGGTAGTTCATCAAAAATATGCTATTTTCACTAAATTTTCCAGGTCTATTTATATAGTGGATCCCTCGGTGTATTTCAACACCTAGTTTCAATTTTCTTATCAATGGTTCTACCAACATGTTCACGAGCTCAAAGAGGGACAAGATAAGGTGATCTCATCTCATCATATCTTTTTGGTTTGGTAGGCGACACTTAGCAAGTTGCTTCAAAAGGTGGTTAAGGTGCTAAAGGATTTAAATTTCATTCCAAGTGCAGGAGATTAGGATTAACTCACTTGTGCTTTGCTAATGACCTTATATTTCTTTCTAAAGTTGATCCTAGTTATGTATCAGTACTTATGAAAGGCCTTAAAATGTTCATCAGGATATCAAGTCTTATTATTAATTACTCAAAGTGGTTTATTCTTATGTCATAAGGTGTCCAATCTAGAAATAATCTTATCCACTATTTCGGGAATTTATAAACAATAGCTTCCTTTTATGTATCTTGGCATACCTATGACAGATGCTAGGATGGGTGTAAGGGATTTGTTTGCGTTATTGATAAAATCAATGTCAGAATTGCTTCTTGGAGATCTACATATCTTTCTTTAGTTAGTAAAGCACAACTCACCATATATATATATTTAATTCCATCAATGTATATTGGGCAGCTTATATCACTTTTCCTGTCAAAGTCATAAAAACTATAAATAAGATCCTTAATAGATTCTTGTGGTCAGGTAGCAAGATGAAGATGAAGTGGAAAAATGTTTGTATTCCTAGAGAGCAAGAGGGACCTAGAGTTATTTCTCTCCAATCACTCAATAATGTTTTACTTATGAAGAGACTGTGGAGGTTACTCATAGATAAGCGGTTTTTGTGGTGTAGGTGGATCCACACTTATTTTATAAGAAAATAGGTGCTTGTGGGACTTCAAAGTTGATTCTCTTGCTTCCACTACGTTCAAGTCCATTAAAAGCATGAGGAAAAGAACGAGACATCATTTTATTCATTTAATTGGAAATGGGAAGAACATCTTCTTTTGGTTTGATAATTTGGGCCTCTGATTAAGCTCCAAATAGTTGAACCTTTCAAATCCTTTTTAAACTTACAGAGTTCAGTAACTCAAGCTCTCACTCAGAGAAATCATATCATATTTGCCAGTATACGTACAGAATTGAAGAATGAAATTAGTCATACTTTTCTTACTTCAAATGAGGATTGCGTAAAATGGAGAAGCAATGTTGATGGAAGATTCACCAATTTGACTTGTAGAAAGGTCATTGTAGGTGAATTACTAACACTTCATTGAAAATATTTGGTTTGGTTTGATCATCATCATCCTCTAGCTCTACAACCGTATGGGTGGCTATGTTGAATAAGCTACCAAATCTTGATAGAATTGTGCAATTCACATAACTTGCTAATTGGTGCAATCCTTGTAAGAAAGACGAGGAAGATTTTGATCATTTTTTTTAGTGCAGCTATGTGTTTAATACTTAGAAAGCTTTGTTTTGTAGATGTTTAATCTTTGAAATTCCACAAAATCTACATTAGATCAAGGAGTTGTGTAGTGATATAAGATACCATAATAGAACTTCAAGATTGCGTTTTTGCATTTCCTTATCATTCCTTGTAATAGATGTGTGGGATGAAAGAAATGCTCAAATTTTTTGTGATACAAACATTCCTAATTGGCAGTTTGGTGTCCTTCTAATGCAGAGGATTTCTCCCCTCATTATCTCTGCCTTGCATTTGGTTATTAATGGCTTAATTCTTGAAGCTTTCTTCCCCTTTAATCTCCTCCTCCAAGTTCCTTAAGTCTGGCCTCCACTTCTACTAACTCTCTTCCTTACTCCCCTGCTTCCACTTGCAAAAGATGGGGTAGAGTAGTGATAAACAATGGAAATCAAAGTAAGTTCTCTTACTTCTCCAATGTTCAATCATGGACAGTCACGTTGTTTCTCCTCCTTTAGAAGTTTTACAAGTAAGTGCGACTTACAAGAGTTCCTTCTAAGTAGGATACTTTTTTTATAAAAGGTCATCATTCCCTAAAATGAAATAATGACTTTTGAGATGCGAAAATTAGGGCTAGAAAAACCTTTGATATCATAAAGGATTATTTCATTTTTAAGTTTATCAATGAAGCATGCTTATTAAATATTCTAGAGTAAGGATAGGGATGGCAACGAATCAGACAGGCCGGGATAGCCCTGACCTGAGCACTGCCCATGGCTTGATCGAGCGAGGCAATCTCAACCTGTGGCTTGGTCAACCCAGGCCAAAGTTGGGTTAGGCCTGGCCAGGCCACATTTTTCATCCCTAAGTAGGGATCTTGGCATTCATCTAAAAGACTAGTTATGTTACTTAAATGCAGACTAGGATTGGTCTTAAAGAAGAACAAAGGGAGACACATTCCTACTTGGAAAACTTTAAGTCTAAGTTACTTGACAAGTGCCCTAGGAAAACATCTATGTCTAGATTCTCAAGTCAAACTAGATAGAATTGGTTATACAATAGTTTTTTTTTTTTATAAAAGTGGAAAGTGACAAGGAATTTCCTAATTCACTAAGAATTAACATGTTATCTGGTTTAGAACCTTCAAAAATCTCAATTACATATGAATGAAAACCCCTTAAACTCCAAGATAAGCAGTGAAAACCTACTAGAAGAGTTTCTAAATTTGGATGATACAATAAGCTAATGGGATTTGAAGAATATGTAAAAGTTTGGAGCAATTTGTCGTTGTTACTTCCCTAATACTAATTCTAATATCATTGAGCATAATTTAACCAATTCAAATAATATGAAGTCTATTTCTATGTCGGACAATTGTGTATTTACTAGCAATACTAAAAAGAAGAAGCCTAAAGAGAGTTCTTTTGTTTGTCCTCGTAAGACTCAGAATTTGTCTCTTGTTACCTATGCTAATGATAATGTCATGGAGTCCCTAAAATTTACGCCTGATAGATTGGCAAGTAGTTCTTCCTATATTCACGATGACTGTATTAAAGGGGCTCCCTTTGCCTCTATAAAAAAGAAGCATAATAGAAAGCCTAAGAAAAGAACCATCCTTGATATCTCCTCCCCTTCTCCTTTATAATGTATTTCCTCACCTGGAACAATAGTGAACTTAATAGCCTCAATAAACGACAAATCTGGAAGTATCTCATCACAGAAAGGAAGGTTATTCTTTTAGATTTACTAGAAACTAAAATAAAAGATTGTAATCTTGGTAGCAATCTTTAGTTTCTAGAGAAGATTTCAAATTATATTTCCAATCATCAACATCATTATAATAAGAGAATCGTAATAGCCTTTAATCCAGATGTCATTCAAGTTATTGTCACATTTTCCTACGATCAAATCATCCATCTTAATTGCAACTTTACCTCTTCGCCCTTACTTTTAACAATTTCCACAATATGTGCTACTAATTATACTTTTCAAAGAGTGAAACTTTGGAATGATATAAAAAGTTTGCAAGTAGGAATTTAGTGTACTTAGCTACTTTTATGAGACTTAAATGTATTACGAACTTTTAAGAGGTTGAAGGAAGAAAACTGACTGTGAGACCACTAAGAAATTAGCTCAACTTTATCATTACTCTTTTAGGAATTACAAATTTAAACTTTAGTGATTAGTTGTTTGCTTAAAGCAATAGATAAAATGAAGGTTGAATTATTAGGAAAAGCTTGATAAAGCTTTGGTAAACCATTGATGAATTACCGAATACCCCCTTTTTCATGCTCATGTTACTACCTCAGTATGCTCTAGTCATTCCATCATTAAGGTCTCAGGTAATGCATCTTCCAAACCTATTAAAGCATCCTTAAGATTTTTATAATTTTTTAACTTTGCTTGAGGGATTTGAGAGGATTATTATTAAAGGTTTGCAAGTCAAAGTTGATAGATGTAGAGCTTTTCAAGATACTCAACTATAACTCATTTCCTAATACTTCAATTAATATTAAAGCTTATTAGACTCTCTCTTTATAAAATCCAGTTTAAGTGCTATAAGAATCCTTTTGATACTTCACTCAAACTATAAAAGCATAAGGCCTTATAAAACTATATTCAAGCCTTTGAAAAACACAATTCCTTGCTAATGCAAAAATCAAAACTTCACTGCTTAGAGAGGGTGATTAAAATACAAAGTTCTTTTTGATCTACCAAGAATGAGTCATAATAAGATTTGTGTTCTCACCAATGACCTTGGGAAGCCTTTTTATGATTAAAAGGAGCTTAAATCCTTCTCCTTTAACCATTTCAACAAGCTTTTAGGTGTGGCCTCAAAACTGTTCCTCCTCTGTGTTAGAGCTTAATTACCTCATTAGCACTAGTCTTGACTCCTCTCAAGCTAAGCTTCTAACTAGACTTTTTAATACAGCTAATGTTCATTCTTCCCTCTATAGCCTTACCCTTAACAAAGCCCCTGGACTTGATAGATTTAGTGCATTATTCTTCTAAAAAAAACTATAGGTTGACTCGTGAACTCTTTTCTACAACTTTGTTGAAGTTCTTTGAAAGTAATAAAATGCTCAAAGAACATAATAAAAATTATATCTGTGTAGTTCTAGAAAAGATAAATCTGCGTCCTTGTATGACTATAGACTTATTTCCTGTTACACTAAGGTTTATAGAATTCTAAATTTATTGCTTAAAGATTGATGAATGTTCTAAAACTTCTCATAAATCCCTATTAGTCTGCATTCATTCAAGGCAGAAATATTGGAGATAATATTCTCCTTATTAAATAATCTTTAAGTATTACAACACCAAAACTTACAATTATGAGTTGAACTCTTAAGGTTGATTTCAATAAAGCCTTTGATTCTCTGGATTGGAATCTTATCAACAACTGTCTTTTTGCTTTTGTCTACCCTAGTTTATTTGTTAATTGGATACAAGCTTGTATTACCTAATCTCCATTTCCTGTCCTAATGAATAAGGAGCCAACTAAGCTATTGTAAAAAGCCAAAGGTCTTAAGGCAAGGTGACTATTTATTCCCTTACATTTTCACTATTTAAATTGAAGTTTTTACTAAGCTAATTGCTTGAAATATAGAGATGAGTGGAAGATTTAGGTATCACTACAAATGCAATTGTCATAAAATATTCAATATGGCCTTTACTGATGATTTGCTCATATTTTATGGAGCTGATGCTCACTCTTTTGGCATCTTTATAGATTCTCTTAGCTCATTTTTCAAGTCTCTCCATAAATTCAAACAAAAGCATGCTTTATGTGTCAATTGGAGTTCAAGAAATTGATTCTCTCTATAATATTTTAAGACTCCCACTTTAGCAAGCTCCCTTTAAATATTTAGGACTTTCAATCACAATAAAAACATAATCTTTCAGAGCTTTTACCTATACTTGATTCAATCAAAAATAGGATCAATTGTTGACAAAATAAATCTTTATCCTATACAACAACACTCCAACTTATTCTTTTAGTTTTAAACAAGCTACAAATATATTTGAGTTCTCATTCGGTCCTTGCCAAAAGCCTTGTCAAGGATGTGGAGAAGATTCTAAAAAATATTCATGGTCAAGAGATATTGGGAAGTCCTCATCTGTCAAAGTGAAATGGGATAACTTATGTTGTCCTTAAGTTTGAAGGAGGATTAGGTATATTGTTTCTATTAGAGCTATGAATTAGTGCTAATCGCCAAAAGGATATGAAGATTATTCAGTGACAAAGAAGTAATTCAGTGGATGCATGTCTACTACTTAAATGACAAGGCCTTTGTGAAAATGATACCTAGCAAGAAGCAATAATTAATTTTTAGCAAGAAGAAACAATTAATTTTAGATCAAATGCATAAGTTACAAAACTTTATCTTTTAAGAATTCAAATACTTGATAAGAAATTGCTCAAATACCAAAACTTAAATGAAGCCCTATAAGACTTAAGATCCCTAAGAATGTCAGGGTACAAGAAATTATTAAAGAAGGGGAATGAAGTTGTATGAAGATTGTCTTGGCTTGAAGCTATCTTGCCAAATTACAAACTTAATCCTTTATCCTTAGATTCCATAATCTGGTAGGAAGATAATTCTAAGAGGTTCACTAACAAATCATGCTTGGAGATATTTAGAAGGCTTTGCCACAAGATCAACCGGTCTAAACTAGTTTGGTCTAAGTATACCTCTCCAAAAACCTCATCTATTTTTCGGTTAACAACTATGCAAAGATTAAAAACAAGAGATAATATCAAAGGGTTTTTAGATCTCACTTGTCACCTTGAATCCATTAATCACTTGTTCTTTCACTGTCAATTCTCTAAATCTTTGTTATGCTCAATTCTCCAACTATTTGGTTGTGCATGTTTTGAAAAGGATCTATTAGGTGTAATAAAGTGGGCAAGAAAATAACTAGAAGTCTTACAAGATGATCATAACCTCTTCAAAATTATAGATGGCAATGGGTCAGCCTATGGGCCGATCTCACTAATTTTTTAAAATTAAAATATAAAATAACATCTTTTTTAATTGAGTCTAAACCTGAATTGCCCAGGTCCTGGTTGCCCGAGGTCTAACTCTTCTAAGCAAAATGATGTCTTTTTGCTTAAAAAAGTTTAGCCTCAAATTGGTCTTAGCTTGATTTGGCCTATATGTTGACCCATTAAAAACACTTAAATTTAGACTTATGAGTCAACTCATTACCATCCTTATTCAAAATAGCCCTAAGCTATTGCATTTACACCATTTGTGAAAAGAACCCAGTAATTCATCTAAGGAAAATTTTTAAATAGCCTTAAATTTATTTCCAATACTCGGTTGAATTATATAAATTATAATTTTCTCTACGATCTATGACAAGGCTAGTTCTTATATTAGACCTAATTGAAACCTACTAGATTCTTAAACTAAAGTTTCTCAATAATATCCTTAACCCCAAATTGAAGTTACTCTCTTAGCTTTATGAATCCCTTGAGTGCTATTATTTTAGTCTCTTTTGTTTACTTGGTAGCTATTTGTTAGCTGGAACTTTTTCTTTCATTGCTTCCTGAGTTAGAGGATGAATCCTTTTTGTAAACTTGGTAAAGCCTATACTTCTTTTTATTCTTAATTCAATCCAACTTTAAAACATAAAAGTTCTAACAATGTCTCAAGGGGTGCTTGGTTGATGAGTTTAGGAAAGAATTAATAGGTATGGAATGAAAAGTGAGTGATTGGTTGTTGATTATAATTATAGAGGTAATGGTTTGATATCCTACTTTAGGGGAATCCTCCATACCCCCCATTTAGTAGAGGAATAAAACTCATTTCTTAGTAGAGACTCATTTTACTAATTAATTTACAATATAATTAATTAAAATAATAATATTAATTAATTAAGTACATTATAATTAATTAAAATATAGTTAGTTAAAATATAATTAATTTATTAATTAAAATATTGTAATTAATTATTTAATTAATAT
>JANIHZ010000001.1:11489349-11500482 GCA_027478365.1 Erythroxylum rufum
ATTATAATTAATTAAAAATAAATAAATAATTAGTTACAATATAATTCATTGATTAATTAAAATACTCTAATTAATTAATTACAATATATATTGTAATTAATTTAATTACATTATTTTTTACAAACCAACCACTATCAATGGTAATGGTAATCATTCCTTCCTCTTGACCAACCATCATAATTATAATGATAATATCCATTCTCATTTCTCACTATATTCATTCTCATTCTTATTCTCATTCTCTCGTACAAACCAACCACCCTTCAGTCTTTAAAGCATTTCAACGTCTAATCCTAAATCAAATTAGTATTGCAATTATACAGATGTTGCTTGAAAATTCAGAACATTATACATTGAAAACGTGCTTTTGAAAGTAAGAAAAATAAGCATATTAACACATTAAAATATGTTTTAGCATATTATATGAGCATTACTTGCAACAATATTACATCTTTAAAGGATTCCAAATTTTAATTGTCAATTATATATCAAAAGAATTTTCCTTGGGGAATATATTGTTCTACTGCAGTGGTAAATATTTCCCCCTCTTAAGCATGTTTGTATACGAATTCTTGTCCAGTAACAGCAAGTTTACTAAGTACTTATATCAGGAATCTAATCCAGTATATGATCATCCACATCTACAAAATTTGTGCTGTTAGAAAACTGCAGCAACATGCTTACAATCTGATTGCCTTTTACATATTACTTGAATCTGGTTCAATACGTGATTGCAATCCATTACGTATCATCATCTGTGCATAGAACTCAGCATGCTCCTGACAACAACATTAATTTTTATGGTGATACAAGGTGTATTTGAATAATAAAGATGATAATGGTTTTAACAGCAAACAGTGGAACAAAATAAATAAGCTATAAGTTAAGGATGCAATCCAGAGGTTATTTTAGAGTGCCATTAAAACACCGAAAGCACAACAATTGTTTGATAAATATAATTAAAAAGTTGAAGCACGTCATTGCCTAGTAACAGATGTCGCTTAAAATGTCAGAAATGTAAGCATGTCATTCAAACGATGCCATAAATTCATACCTTAACAGCCACAATGACAACGGCCACACCATTTTGGCAGGATTCATGAAATAGCCTTCTAGCTTCATCAGGCGTTACAGATGGGACAACACGAGGAACCACCTTAGCAACTGCAATCAGAAGTTAAAAAAAAAACAAAACAATGAGGCATAATTTTCCAATTTCACATTCAATATCAAGAAAAGACAGATAAAGCAACAAGAAATGTCTTCTCTATTTAGCTGAGGAAGAGTTTATTTTTGAACACATATAGACTCAACTTCTATTGTTGAGAGCTTAAAGCCCATTAGTTGAGAGGATTATAATTACGTAATTGAAAAATACTTGACTGCAAGAAGAGAATTACCATTAAAGGCATTCACAAATTTTAGAAGGATCCAACGTTTTGATATATAAACTCTCAAATGTAATCAGATATTACCTAACTTCTCAGAATGACGGATGTCGTCAACTAGTAAAACTCTGTAACTATCTCCACTCCCAATGCCTGTCTTACGACTTTGCCGTCCAATATCCCCTCCTGCCAGAACAGAACACAAACTTTGTTTTAGATATATAGCAAGAAATAAAATGGAAAATAAAGCCAGTATTTGAAAATTGTGAAGATTTTCTCATCTTGTTCCTGAGAACCGACGAACGAGCAGATAAAGGTTTTGTATATATAATGGTTGGTAAGTTTATTAGAGTTGTTCAATTCCCACATATCAACTAGGGATAACGATAAAGGAAGATCAACACACAAGAAATAGACCCTAACCCAATGCCTTAGACTGAATAAAGATTAATGAAAAATTTAACAGTATCACCCCATTAACAAGGTCAATTCCCAGTAAGTACACGGGTGAGGGTGCGTGAATATGTGTTTGTACAATCCTTTTTCATTATGATATGCAGATGGGAAACTTGCACCCAAAAACAGATAATAGAAAGCACAAAGGAGTGATTGGACACTAGATATTACATTATCAAACGAAATTTCCTTGAGTACAAAATCCCACATTCTTCTGAAGTTACAAGAGCCAAAGAAAATTAAAGAATAAATAAATAGAAGTATAGATGGGAAAGTGGAGTTCTTGCTTTCAATGATTCCAGTACTTACGCATTCTTTTTTTATAACAAACAAAGAGAAACAATAACTTCCAAAGCTTTTAATAAACAGTTCACTAAACCAAAACAAGTCGAAGAAACTCAAAACTGAGAGATTTACAATCTTCCAAACAGAAAACACTCAACCACTCCCCCACCAATCGATCAAACAAAAATTAAGAATGTTGAATTTCGGTAGGCTTATATATCAAACAACATGAGAGTTCTCTTTAACAAGACAGCTATTGAACTCGGGTGAGAGAGAACAGACCTTCAAGAACTTGTAAAGAAGTGTCCATCTGGGATTGATCAAAATTTGGTCGCTCCAAAATACCAGCACCTCCTCCTTTCGAAGATCGAAGACCGCTTTTTGCCGTCAATCCCATTAAACTAATTTGACGCTGTGACCTTATTCCCATCCCGTGAATCTCGGGGAGTTTCCGGACGAGACGGAGCTCTTTCGTCATAATAAGTAACGACGCCGACGATGATCCGCTGATAATTGCCATTCCCACCCCCTAACAGTCTGGCTTTCAGCTGATAAACGAGGCGACGATACTGCTGAGCTGTTCCGCTAAGGAATGAAAAAAGGACGAAAGTCATAACCTTACAGCCATAGGGCTTTTATTGGCTGGCCACTTTGCATCTGTTCCCCAACGCACCGCACCGCACCGCAGAACAGAAAAGGTGAAAATGTTGCCACATGTCGATCCCTGACTCCTCAAGTCTTGATTTTTTATTTTCTAGAGGTTTTGGTTCATATCTTATGTCAAGAGATAGAACAAATATATTCTTCTTTAATTTACAGCAAATATGTTACCATTCAATTTAATTTATTAATTTATAATGACGATAACTTATCATATATTTTTTTATATTTTTTTACCGTATCATCAATATTAAGAGCTATAAATGACTTTAAAATGCTAATTACGATATTAATCTTATTTTCCATATTAAAACGATTGAAAATTTATAACTAAAAACCTTTTTGTATAATTATTAAAAAGGAACTTTAAGTCATTTACATATTTAATGTCTTTTTATAGTGTCTATTAGAGGCACGTCTTCTTTGTCCCTCTCTAGGTCTGGGCATTCCATAAATACATTGGAGATTCTCTTTGGAAATACATGGCAGTTAATATTAGCCGCATCAAACTTGGTTTACTGTCAAGTAAACAAAAGAAAAAGAAAAAGAAAAAACTAACATTGGCTATAATTTGCACATGCAGAAACACATATTACAATCAACTTCTGAAGTTATTATACACAACATAGAAGAACCTATAGTCTGCATAGATGATCAACACAAACTGCAGAAGGAAAACCATGAAAAACGTCAAATGGATCATAAGAGAAAACCTTTCTAATCAAAGTGGCCGGTCCTGGTCATATAACTTGAAAGAAAATTGAAGTCATGCACAACATATGTGGCCGTCAAAAGGATTCTGTACTGTCCTGCCTACTTGCCAAGCATAGCTCATGCAATTCATTTAAAATCCATTCCTCACCAGTATGTCCACCCAATACCAGCACTCTAGTCCCTCCAACAACACAGGTGCTATGACCCCATGCCAATTTGGGAGGTTGGCCAGGCACGTTAAGAATCCTCCATGTCGGTTTCTCCTCAGAAGGGTCCAACAAGAAAAGCTGTGAAGGTGAATGCAGCCCAGCAATTGAACCTCCGAATATTATGATCCTCCCACAAGGCATGCTAACAGCAACATGATCAAGTCTAGGAGGTGGAACCACACAATTCTGGCTTCCCAACCCAGTTAATGCACTACACTCCAACTGTCTCCACTCTGGTTCTTGGTCCTCTAGATCAATAGTGTATGCTTCACCTGATCTCAATCGTAAATGTCCGCTCTTGGCAAGGCCACCAAACATTAGAATTTTGGTTCGTCCGTAAACAGAAAGCGAATGTCCCAGCCGAGAAGGAGGTGCCCAAGAAGTTGGTATCTCTCTCCACTTTGGTTTGTCCGTAGTGAGATCCAGCAAGTACGTATCACTAAGAAACACCCCGGCATCAGTACACCCACCAGACACAACCAATTTAGAACCTTCTATTGTGCACGAGCTGTGCCATGATCTAGGAAGAGGGGGAGTTCCTCCAGAAACTTCTTTCCATGTGGGCTGTTTTGCATCCAAGTCCAGAACAAAAACGTCATTAAGCAACCCTTGACTTCCGCATCCGCCAAATACCACCAACCAGGAACCATTGAGACATGAAATAGTGTGGCCCCAGCGTCCTGGGGGCGATGATTTCACACTCACTCGCTGCCATTCTGGATTTGCAGCATCAAGATTGAGAACAAAAGTATCATCCATAGGCTGCATGTTAACCCCTTCTCCACCAAATAAAACAAGTCTATTTCCTGCTGCACATGCACTGAAATTGCACCGCAAAGGCTCAACTGATCCTCCAACTGTCAATTTCGTCCAACATACAGCCTCCAGGGTGGTCAGCTCCCTAGCCAACTGCCCCCATCCTAACTTCTTAGTCATCAACTCTAATGTGCCTGTGACCTCTCTTCCCCATGCATTTTGACAAACCATCTTCCTTACATACTCATTCTTCGTCAATTGACGGATCCTTCTGCAGACAGACCCAATAGATGCAACATCCCTTGGTGTCAAACGTGATAAAATATTGTGTGCCAAGACTTCATCTGATAACTGCAATATCCCACAGATTTCTTGATGCTGAATAAATTGTGATTGTTCCCTTAGGGAAGAATAGTTGGCCTGCTGATCACACTGATGGCTGCAAGTCTCTTTGAACACTGGGTAAGATACATGGTTCAAATCTATTTTTGCTTCTGAAAACACTTGAATTCCTATTATGTGTGTAGTAGTTCCATCATCATCATGTATAGGAGCAAGTCGTAGATGGTTAACCAATGGAGTTCCATCCTTCCTAAAATTAACAAGCTCTCCTTGAAAATCAACCCCTTCCTCAAGACATCTTCTGATTTCAGAAACAACAACAGGGTCCACTAAAGGATGCCGTCTTTGAGCATGCAGGTCCCTATATTGCAAGAAACGACTGAAAGAAAAGAAACATCTTCTGTTTAATAATGAGTTTCTGACATTTATTCTTTAAAATAAGTGACAAAATAACATGGTCTCATGAAAAAGTAATCTTGAACATCGGTTCCAATCAAAACATAGAGTTTTGGTAAGGAAAACAGTTTCAGAGGAGGAACTAATCATTACATACTTTGAATCAAAAATAAAACAAAAACAGAATGTCAAGTTTGGAGTACCACTTGATTCTTAAATCAGACTGAAGAACCAACTCTCAGTGTTGGACCGTCGTGATCAGTTTCAAGAGCTCAGAAGAACTAAACATATTGACGTGACATATACAGCCTGAAAACACTAAACCAACCTCCATTTGCCAGCAATCTGTTACTTTCGTCCTATTGTCAATAGCCATCCGACTGTTGTTAGTTAGTGATTGTCATGCCTGTGTTGCCCCACCTCAAGTTCATGGTTGCATAGGTTTTATGACAAGATAATTTTAAAACTGTATCTAGTCAGCCTAATCTCTTTCGAACTGTTGACGCACAACTTCTCCAAGTAGTTCCAGAATGTCAGACCTTTCTGAGAGGAACTTATCAAGCACTATTATGGTCACCTAGTCCACTTACGGTCTCATCCACATGTAGAATCTCTGGTGACCTACCAAATATGATAATATCAAGTTGGTTAGATGGAAAGAATAACCCACGGTTGTCTCAAATGGTGAGAAATATCTTCAAAGGAAGGAGAAACTGAGGCACTTGGAAGGCCAAAACCAGATGATCTAGTGTTTCAAGCTTGGATGAGAAGGATATGATTATGTCCTAGATGTGGATATCAATGCAACTATAGATTAATAAAAATCTCATGTTTCTCACTATTGCAAAGGAAATCTTAGGAAACTCTCGGTCAAACCTACTCAAAGAAACAAGGATATAGTCACTGAGTTGAAAACTAAAATTTCAACAACTTGTCAGTTGCAGAACCCTACAATCAAATCAAAGGATAATGGCTTGAACTCAACCACTACTGGTGCATCCAAGTGAGAAATAAGAAAACCGTAAAAAATTTACATGAATTTGTGGGAAAAGAAGAATATTTGAGTTTCTTGCTGGCCTCATACCGAACATTATATAGTGAGGATCCAAATCCTTGGAAAGGACTCATTAGGTTAGTATAAAATCTAAGGAATAACAATGGTATTAAAATGGGGAACAATTCCAAGAAAGGCCTGACAGACAAAACAATCCAATAAAATGATCAGTGGCATACTTTATGTAAGGAACTTGGTTTACTAGGGACATTAGAAGAAGAAAACCAAAGGAACAGAAATTGTATCAAAAGGGAAAAATTTTTACAAGAAAGGCTGACAGATAAATTTCACCCCAAAAAAGTCCAACAAACATGATTAGCAGAGTATTTCTATGTATTGAAACCTCTGTTTACGAAGGACACTAGCTAATTCTGTTGTGTGGTATTGTGCTTCATCTTGAGGCTGGTTTGGCACAGGATTTCCTGACTGATGGTTCAAGTCTGGCAAAGAAATGTGTAAGGCTGGTTTAGCAGACGCAAAACATTGTGTAAAAGAAGTGAAGGTATGGGGCAAATGCTCCCTTGGAAGCCAAAAATTTACCTAAACCATCATTTAGGTAAATTTTATTATGATCAAATCTCGTTATACACGATATAACTTATACAGGTTTAAATTTCATATGATTCATTGCACCTCAATCAATAACCTAAGATCTAGACTGGAATCAATTTTGAGTCAATAAGGACAAGGAAAAAAGAAATAATACCATTTGAGACAATTAATGGGAATTACGAAACTTAGACAAGGCATTTAGGATCAACATAATTGTTTAATTTCTCTAGTAGTAAGGTTATTTCATACTCAAAAGATTCTTTTTTATTTTTTATTTATTTTTGAAAGGTTCGGCACTTTGGAGTAGTCTACAGAGTTGAAGGTACAACAAAGTGGAGGTCTGTGGTGTTGTCAAAGTTATTGGCAAGCTATAAACATATACTAAAGTAGCAATTGGTGGTGAGACTTACAGTAGTAATGCAATCAACATGCATCAATGATGGAAATAAAAGACCTACGCAAGTGATTTAACCAATTAATTGACTAAAGTTTGACCATAGTTGCAAGAGTTTCCTGAATTTGATCATAGTTTGATGATAATTTGACCAAATACTTAAACCCGGCCTAGGTTTAACCAAATTTAAATACGTCTCTATGGATTTGATGCGAGACACAATGAAAACAAGCACAGAGCCTTCAGTGGTGTCAATAACAGGCAGCACTACATAAAAAGAAAGGTTAATGACAACTAACAACAGTAGGTCAGTGAGATTTTCAGCATGAGATGCCTTCTTTTCCAGCACTTGAAGGCTGCTGGAGGATTATTAAGGTACAAATGGCACTGAAGGCTGTCTTTTAGCACTAACAGCTGGTAGAAAGTATGCAAGAGCTTTGATACCAAGTAGAATTGAAGAAAGGATTATTACATTGATGCACTTAAGCATTTCATAATCGTACCTAAGTATATAATTAGATGCTATATATATGGCATAGAATTCCAGTTTAGTCAATCCTACTTAAGAAAAACAACTGTCTCATTAGGTGACAACTTGTAAAATGATGCGTTTGGTGTAGATGATCTTGTGATTATAAAGGATTTGATGAAATCCCTAAACTTTAGGGATTAGTTCCTGATCTTTAGGGATTCTGATGAACTGTATATACTGGTTAGGAAGGTAAATATTGATAGAGATTAACCTCCCATTTGTGGGGGCTGACTGGTTAATATATATGCCCATGTACATAGACCATTAGTATAAATGAGAATTTTGTCCGGATTTCTTGACATGGTATCAAAGCTTCTGGTTCTTTCCTGAAACCCTAATTCTATAATGTCAGTCTCTTCATTTGATTCTATTTTCTTCATCAAATTCCTCTTATCCATCATATACTTTCTTTCTTCTCTATCTTTCCAAGTAGCCATGACAGAATCCACCGCCAATCAGCTTTATCTTGGATGCTCCTGCATCTCATAATACTGCTGCTGCTACAATGTTCTTCAACAAAACTAGGCAATAAATTTACAAGCTAAATGTAAAGAGCAAGGAGACAGACTATTGAAAGCCAAATGTGCAGCCCAATCAATGAACCTCGACTTCGAAGATGTGGCTCTTATTTGTACCTTAAAGCTAACACAACACACCATAATCTAGCAGTTCTAAGACTCAAGGGTTGTACTAAAGCTTTCTTCCGATCTTAAATATGTGTTTTTTCCATTATGTAACTATCTAAACAAAAGTCACAAGTTCCAGGGTGAAGCACTTCGATCATGGGTTTATGAACATCAAGCTTGTGAAGAACTCTCTTTTCTAGCTTCCTCCCGCTATAAACCAAAACTTACCTAAGAAAGCTGCCAATTAATTCTCGTGTCATTTCAAGGATATGGAAGATTTTTTCCTTCAGTTCACAGCCGCTTAACTCAGGCAGTGAAAAATTGAAAATGGCATTATTTAGATAGCTTTATCAGCACAAGTAACTCAACCATCTCAATGATCTAGCTACTTGATGCATGTTACGGTTCTCATCCATGAACAGAAGAATAATAAAAAAAAAGGCTCCCATTTTGAAGTGACTGAAAAACGTCTTCCTTTTGAACATTTGAATTGTTCAATTAATTCACTGCGATGACGTAAACCAAACACAGAATTCAAGAATTTCCTTCTTAGTTTACAAGCTTTACGCCTAACAATTTTTTTAACCTGTTGGTGCTTTACTTTCCATATAGGACTTTGTAAGAGATCCAAAACAAAGCACGCAAATCCAAAATATTTTGGCATATCCATAATTAATTTACTGTGCCAGCAGCAGAATCAGAGAGTGAAGCTAGGAAATCACCAATCAGAAAGCAGAGAACCCATCAACATAAGAAAACCCTATCACTTCCAACAAAAAGCAGGAAAGAAGTACCAGTTTCGACCGAGGACCTCGTGAGCGCGGTAGCCAGTGGTGGTCTCGAAGACCTTGTTAACGTAAATGATAGGAAAGTCGGGGTCCAGAGCATCCGAGACGACGAAGGAAGTAGGTGTCGTGGGGTAGAAGAACAGACCTGATCCTCTCTGTTCGTCCATTGAATCCTCGCTTCTCTCTTCTTCTTCTTCAACAATGGATTCTTCATTATATTTTGAGCATTTCAGCCTTTTGCCTGAGCTGTGATGGTTCTCCCCATCACCTTCTTTCAACCGTTCTACATCTTCTTCTTCCATGTTTGGCATCAGATTTTGGGTCCGAGTCTAACTCAAACAGAGTAGTATTGCATCGTTGGGTGAGGTCAGAAAGAAATGGTTGTTGGACTTTGCTAGTGTGGTTTTTGTCATGGTATGATATTTGCCTCTCTTCTCTTCCATATTACGATAATGCCTGCCCCCAAAATTGGTTCTTTTACATCTTCCTTTGGTTCAAATCATTGAATAAAATACTACTCCTTTACTTAAACGAGCCAGTTTAGAGAAATAATATTCACCTTTGTTAACATTTTAGCTTGTAATAGTTTTTTGATAATGTAACACACTTGTCTACGTAGTCGGTACCGAAGGAGCAATGGCAATCTAGTAGTTTAAAGAAAGCAAAAGGGTGAAGAATAGGGGCGAAAATGCACGTCGGTCAAGTGGCAAACTCGTGTCGAACATGATATCTGAAAATATCTGGCCACCCAACAAACCACCGGTGAACATCCACGTCACCTTTCTATTAAGATAGATATTTTGTGTGCGCCTGTCCTCATCCTATTATTGTATGAAAGAGATAAATGGTAAACTTAACAACCGAAAGACAAGTTCGATGACGTATAAAAAATCACAAATTTCTAATAGTATTTAATTTATTAATGAGAATAATAATAACTTACTATTTTAATATAATAAATGTTTAATTTTAATATACAAGTCAGCGTCGAGGATTAATAATAATAGTTGACATTATTTAAATTGAGTTTGATGTTATACTTAGGTTTCAGTGTGAACGTACTTCATCTTCCATCATCTTTCCAAGTTGAAAGGAATTTTACATGCAAGTCAAACAATGACCGAATCATATGGCTAGGCTACGTCTTTAATCCAAGTAGTATCAAAACTAGGACCACCATTTCAATTGATAAGAAGGTTTAAAAGAACGTTAATTATGTATCGAATCTTTTGCATTGAAAATAGATGTTTTAAAAACGGATCTGATATGTCAAAGAAAATAATTAAAGTTTGAAGCTGTAAATTGAAATATAATAAATAAAAAGTAAAATATGTTAATAAAACAAATAATACACCAATATTTATTTTTATATAATAAAATAATAATAAATTAAATCTAATTATTCAATCACAAAAATCCCCATATCGAACTATTGAAGTATCTTTAGACAAAAATATAAACCAAGACCCTACGCCATCATCCATTAGGCCAATAACCAAAGCCAGAGGCACATCTTTCTCTGTCATGAAACCTTGGAAGTTGGTACTGAGTCATGGAAGCACTCTTTTCGTCATTCTCCGTTTCCAAACCATCTGTCTTTGAACCTTAACTTTGCATAGTGTTGGATATGACTATCCTATTGTGTTGCTGCCTGTTGCATTGCATCGCCTTGTTTGGTTGTTGGCTAATCAATTAATTTGTTAGCTAATTGATAAAAATCAACTGTTTAATTTTATCAATAAGTTATTCTAGTTGTTTGGTTATTGGCTGATTCAACCCAACTAACTAAAAATTAGAACCTCTTTGTAGGTAGCTTTTTGCGCAATCAGCTAATTACCCTTTCTTATAATGTCAATTTTGCCCATAAATTTTGCCCAACCTCTTTTGTTTTATTTGAATTGTTTTGTTAAACTTTATTTGGATTGTTATATTTTATGTTTGGACGTATCATCATCATCATCATCATTATGATTATTATTAT
>JANIHZ010000001.1:11543980-11563934 GCA_027478365.1 Erythroxylum rufum
AGAGTTATTTAAGGGTAAGTGATGCTTTAGGCCCCCCCAAAATTTTAAAAAATAAATATTTGGACCCTCCTATATTAAATTGCTGGCTCCGTCACTGTCTATAGATATTTTGCAAAATAGACCATAACCACTGCTGACTCTCCTCACATCCATCAACCAATTATGCAAACTCTCTAATATTGAAGTAATTACTGACAAAATCTTTCTTATGATATCCAATGATGCATTGTATTGAAGCAATGAGCTAGCCTCCTTAACAGGTCTTAGAATTTTATGACCCCCCTTTCACCTATTTAGCAATTCTCTCACAAATGCTATAACTTCAGGTAAGGATTGGAAGGCCTTATTTAATATGGTTGAGAGAAGAATTAACCAATGGTGTAATAAAAGTCTTTCCTATATACTGTAAGGCTTCAGCTAATCAAATCAATTTTGAGTAATATCTACATCTACTGGATATTCCATCTAATTTTACCTAAGAAATTAGCCAAGGACATTAAGAGGATGTTAATGAACTTTATTTGGAATGATGATGCTTACAAGAGTTCAAGAGATAAAGTAGTATGGAATATGGTATGTAGAATAATAGATTTAGGGGGACTAGGAAAAAGGTCTATTCAAACCTCACATAAAGTACTCCTTGCAAGAAGAGTTTGGAAATTACTGAATGATAAGGAAAATTTATGGGTTTAATGGATGCATACATTCCACTTAAAAGGAATAAGTCTTTGGGATTTTAAGCCTAACTAGAACATATCTTAGACATTCCACCACATCCTCAAATTGAGGGAAATACTATGTAGGGAATTTAAATATATAAATGGCAATGGCATGTTATCATTTCTATAGTTTGATAACTGGAGTGAGAAAGATCTTTTACACCTAATTCCTAGTATTTTCCATATTAGATACACATTGAAACCTGATGCCAAATTATAGGAGCTAATTAAGGATGATGAAGTACACTAAGTTCAAAGGCGTTGAATGCTTGAAGGAGTTATTCTTAGCTACAATCCAAGGTAAAGTGTGGAAGATAAGGTAATCTAGACTAGGCATACCTCAGGTAAGCTCACTAATAAATCAAAAATTGAACTTTTTAAGGGAGCTACTCCTAAGGTGTCACGGCATAAAGTTATATGATTTAAAGGTAATATTCTAAGGATTGCTTCATTATATGGCTTGCTACACTAAATAGATTAACTACATTAAGACAAGGTGAATACCAAATCAACTATTTTCCCCTAATATAGTCTTTGTAGTCTTGAGCTAGAAACATGGATCATATGAATACCAAATCAACTATTTGCCCCTAATACAGTCTTTATAGTCTTGAGCTAGAAACATGGATCATCTCTTCTTCTAGTGTATCTACACCAAAAAAATCTTGTCAATAATTTAGATGAATTTTAATTTCTACTCTCATGAAACTACCTTGGAGATTATGATTACCAAGGTTTCCAATGCTTCACTACCAGGGGACAATCATATTCTTCTTAAGCTAGCTTTATCCATAGAATTTTATAAGGTTGGAAGGAAAGGAATCAAAGAAGGTTTAGACTAAAGAAAATAGATATCTATACCTTTAATTTTAATACTTTAGCTAAGAAAAAAGAGCACTTCCTGAGCAACTTTGGAGATTCTCAAATTTCTAGGATTTTAGCAACTAGGTGGGGTATAATTGAACTAAGGACACATATAGTTTTCTGGAACCTAACTAAATTGTAAACATCTTCACTTGATTGTTTATTATGATCCTTATTCCCCATTGTATGTAGTTTTGGTTGTTTTGAATGGCCTAGGTTTCTAATGAGATTACTTAATTTGTTTAATCTCTTGGTTAATCTCATGTAAGACTATGCCTTTTATTTTTTAATATACTTCATTTAATTTCCCAAAAAATAACATGAAATAAATGATAATCTCAGTTATCTAACTTGGTATTCTTGTCATTTTTGTTAAGCATAAGTCTCTTTTAATCTAACACATACAGACTATTTGTATAGACTTGAATCAATTAGTTTTACTCAATAATTTATTTCTTATCATGCCTTGAAAATTGTAATAATGTTGAATCTGAATTTAATATCAAATACTTACAAGCATAAATTAGAATTATATATAATCTATATCATATCTTATATTGGCAAGAAAAGCCAAGTAATCATTTTTCTTCTAATGATAGCTATTATCGCCAATGCCTTCAATTATGTCCATATTTATACTTGTATTAGGCTTAATTGAGTGAAACAATTTTATTAAAGCATTATACCTTTCAGGCATACTTTATGCAACAATTTGCATCATACTATCTTAGTGTTGACATCCATCTTACATATTGTTATTACAGTTTATAATATATTAATCAACTCAAAATAACCTCACATTTTGTCTTCTATATAATATTGACATATCTATAAAATGTTGCTACCAAGTCCTCAACAGGATTATGACATAATTATGTAATGACTTTTTTTAACTTTGAGAACTCTTCTAAAGCCTAATTCTATGTCCAAGAAATTTGTTTTAATAACAACTTTGTATCAACTATGCTTAATAAAGGTAATTTCTACTTAAAACAAAATAAATGTAAGAAAGCAAGTAATTACTTATATGCCCTAATAACCAAATAGGATCATGACTTAACTCATTTATTTAGTTATTGTCATTATTTTATTCGAAATAATAGCCCTAGTTACTATTTAAAAAGATTACTCTAATCTCTCTAGTAGTATAGGATCTATTTTAAATTTAGTTAATCTTAAGTTTGCTTAACAAAACTAAAATTAGGTAGAAAACATATTTGTTAATCACATCTTATGTGACTCTTAAAGTCATTAGGTGACAACTTTTTCCCAAAATATATCTTTTATATTATTTCTAACCTTACTTTTAAATTCATATGATCATAAGTTTATCATCCAAATCAAATTTAGTTAAATAAGACCCATTAATTTAAGATAATACATATTCATGTTAAAGGGGCTTTAAGTTTGCTAACAAGTCTTACAATAAATAAAACTTTAGTTTTATTCTTAAATAATGAAAGACAACTATTACGTTCTTAACATGTATTTAATTTTAATAAAGGATTTAATTTTTGATAGTGTCATCAACCAATATTACGTGTAAAATTTCATACATTTTGAAACATGCAATTTCTCATGCAAATATAATCAAATTATAAGCATGAAATATTATTTGATTCTAATTATCAATATAATTTTTATAATTTAAAATAATATTTCCAACTCTTTAATGAATTCAATTGAAAACAATTTTCAATAATTATTCTTCTTACTTATCATAAGACAGAAAATTTTCTTTTTCAAAAACTTATTTGTATCACATTCTAAACCAATTTAATAAAGAAAAACAACTTTTCTAATTAATCAAGAAATTTATTATTCAAAATAAAGAAACAATTTCTAAATAAAATAATAATAACTCTATATCATTCAAATTGAATTAAATAATTTTAATTAAAAAAAACCTTTCTTAATTACTTAAAGAAATTATTTTCTTAATTTTAAAGGAATCTATTTAATTACTAATTTTGATCTAATTGAAAATCAAATTAACTTTTAGAAGATAATTTTATAAAATATTAATTAGTAATAAATTTAATTATTAATCTTAATCAAATTAAAAAAATTAATTTAATTTTAAATTTAGGTTCTCATCTTAATTAATAAATCTCATTATGTTAATTTATCTAACAAAATCGAATGATCAAATATTACCCTTTTAAAAACCTTTGCTTGATTTTAACTATTTATTTAATAACTGATTTTAATTTAATAATTCAACTCTTAAAAATTAAAAATAATCTTGATAAAGTTAACCCTTTTAATTTTAAAAACTATTTTTTAGATTTATTAGAAATTTAAACTAATTAAAATAATTTGTTTTGGGCGTGTCTGCACGTGTCGTCAGGCAACTGACGCTATCACTCCCCATCGTCGTCTCCAAAATGGGATTACATGTTTTGAGACGCTGCCATCCCATTTTCTCCTCCATCAGTGCTTCTCATTTGGGATTCTTCTTCTTTCTTGTTTTCTTCATGACGCATAATCTCCTAAAGTGATTAACTCGTCCTCCAAGGGTAAATTTCTCCCTTATCAGTGGTGACAATTAGTACTAGCGATAGAGGAGGACGATTCACCAGCGGCTAGCTCACATAAAGAACATAAACCCAAAATCACAACATTCAATTTCTAGAACATCCAATCAAGTTTTAGAACCTTCAATCTTGAATAAGACATATGATTTTCCATATCTTTTAAAGATAAAGGAAACATGCATTGATAGTCTTTTCCAGAAATCTTAAACTAGTGGGTTATGCATTGTATTTTTAGATCGAAGAACGTCTTCACATCACTAAAAATATGGAAGCTTATAACTATTATTTTCAAGAACTAAATCAAGCACACAAACACAAAACCTAGAAACATGAAGAATAATAAGTGTTGTATCTCCTTCCATTGCTATTACTTGTTTCCAGCTCTTCTTAAGATTCGAGGATGAGGGACCCTTTTATGATAGCTTGGAAACAGCTAAGGTGTGAGAGGGTAATAAGGAAAACTCAGAGTAAGAGTTTGCACAAAAGGTAGGAGGTTCAGGAGCAGGCATAACTGACAGACAAGGGAGATGAATGTAGTGCAGAGACAAGGAGAAGATTTCAAAAAGTGGTTACCAAAAGAGGGAAAAAACAGTCAAGGAAGACTGCTAGGAAAGACAGAAATGCCTTTAGCAACTAAAGAGGGGTTGAGAGAGAGAGCAGAGGATTTTTGGAAAGGAGAGGAGAGACAACAGTTGTTTGTGAAGAGGCTGAAGTAAGTGTTTGTGTCTTGAGCGGAAGAGGAAGAAGAAAGCAGAGAGCTAGGCAGAAGATTGAAAAAGTGTTGAGAGTTGGAACAGAAGAGATTGTGGCTTGCAAGGAAAATGAAAAGGAAAACTAGAGATTAGAGGGGCTGGAGGCTAGGGGAAGAGAGATGGATTAACAGATCCCATCTCTTGAAAATGTAGAAAGGTGAGGAAGGAGCAGGAGCAGAGCACAGTTATGGATAAGAAGCAAAGCCATCAAAGGGCCAGGATGACTTTCTTTCTACCAATTCATAATCGAAATCACCAGAGATCAACTTGTTAGCTAGGTATTTGGACGAATGATGTTATTAAGTGAGGTTAGTTTGTTAAACAATAGTCGTTGACCTGAATTTGATTAATTGTAATGCTTATATCCTTATCATCTAAGGGAATATAGGTTACAAGTGAACTCTGTATAAAATATTTAGACTTTAACTTACATAATTCTCCTTTAGATTAGAAAATGAGAGACCAAACTTATATAAAACTCTAGGAAGATTAAGATCAACCATATCAACACCCTCGGTGTTAAATCCTGAAAGAACATCCGTAGAATCTTAGTAGATTGAAGGTGGCACAAACATAAAACATTTTAAGGATTTTTCTATCCAATGAAACATTTTAAGCTTGTGTTACCTTGAACGTAAAGTCCATAAAAGATCATCAAGAAAATAACGCCTTAAACTTGATGGGTTAGAACTCTCATCTATAAGAAGTGATGAACCAGAGTTTGGGAAGGGGAAGAGGGCAAAGAAACGAAAATCATCCCATTTGAAAGTTTCCATGAACCTTGAAATAGAATCAAGGAGCTCACATTTGGATTTTTGAGGACTTGATACTTTTGATGTTTATTGAAAACTCTGAAAGTATAAATACAAATAAAATTATAACATTGCTAGCGAACTCTATATATTAATAGCTACTTTCTTCTCGAAATGAAATGTTAGACAATTAAATATTATGACATACATAAATTACAGGGCATAGAGACCTCTTCAGCAAGAAAGCACAATATATTATAAAACTTAAAAGACGATGTAGACACTTCAGTTCCCTCCCCATTGTAAGAAACTATACAGAAGAGTGAGATGGAGTCGCTATCAGTAGTATCCATTTTTCTCACGTCCTAAGTCAAGTTAAAAGTTGATCGGTAATGATTTCCCCAACCTGTTACTGATAAATACTCTTTTTTAACGTAGGAAACCATCATCAATTATCCGCCGGAGAGCAAAATAAACCAGCAGATGACTGAAAATTGCTGGTACTGATCAACCCACGAAAACTCTCCACTCCAGATTTGGGAAAGGGCATTCACTTATGAATCCGACATAGGTTTAGCCTTGAAGAACTTGGAAACGGCTTGACACAAATTCTCTTCCTCAAAAGGTTTAGAAACATATCCATCCATGCCAATTTTCAAGCATTCCTCATATGTGGCATGTATGACGTCAGCTGTCATGGCTAATATTGGTACATGCCACTCTCTCTTTCTGGCAGCTCCTTCAGATGTGGACTGAATATCTATCTGCTCATTTGCCAAGCTCTCCATCTGCCTGATTCTACGGGTTGCCTCAAACCTGAAATGGTACACACACATTAGCTATGATTAAGGAAGTCGTTTTCATGTAGACAATATCCAAAGCACATCTGCTAATGTTTTCAAATGTCAAGCAGTCACCAAAGAAGTATCTCTATCAGACTGAGAAGCAACCGATATAACGATGCATTATTTATGTAATCTCCAGTCTACCATGAATTTGTTCTGTAGCAGGATCAGTATAACCCACTCCATTTAATTTACCACCCAGAAATTTAACAGCTACACCTACTTGTTTGACATTTATACTTTCCCAATGGAAAATACATAAAGCAACTCTTTTAACATACCCATCCATTTCTGGCATTTGAATGTCCATGAAGCATGCATCAAAATCATGTGGTACTTTAAGCAATTCCAGAGCAGCTTTGCCACTGTCTGCACACTCTACATCAGCTCCAAACTTCTTCAGTGCACCTGCAGCAACTCTGCGGTTCACTCTGTTGTCATCAACCACTAAGATTTTCCTACCACATAGCGGATTCTGAAGGAAGGAAGTACCATTGGGAATGTCTTTCCCTGGTAACCTCTTCTTCCCTAGTTCAAGAACCTGTTGAAGACAAGCAGCTACCATAGTTGCTCTTAGGGGTTTCATGATGACAGTATCTGCAAACCCTGCTGCTATTGCATTATCAAATTCAGTTTTGTTTATATTGGTAGCTAGGAGTATCATCTTAGGCAACTTATACGTTTGTCCATTCTGCTTACAGTCCAGCAGCCACAAGTTCGTACCATTTCTCTCCCCAGTCATCCATGAGTCCTTCTCAACTAGAATTATATCTGGCTGGATTTTACTTCTGCCATATGAGATACAGAGAAATTCCAGTATGAAAATTGTGTTAATGAAGTCCAATTTTGAACCAAATTTAAATATAGGGAGTTGCAGAAAAACAGCCATCCAGAGATCATCTTCTCTGTCTTTTAGGAAGAATAGCAAGTATATCAGCTGATATGGCATCATGGAATTTAGATAGGGCTTCCGTGATGATGCAAAGATCTTATTAGAAATTAGAATTATTAACATTTCAGTTCTTTGGTTTTTCTATTCAAATGGAATATCAAGATAATGCAAAAGATCAAAAACTTTCAGCAGTAAATGTTATAAAAACGATAATCAAAAGAATATGATGAAGTATGTACGAGTTTTTTATTAGTGATTAAAAAGATTCCGTAGAGTAGTTCACACAATCAAGTCGTGAATGAGAAAGATATCTGAGAAGGTATTTGCAATAGCTAAATAATCCAATCTTGGGCCATAACCCAACAACATGAGCTTTTAGGTTTAGTGGTTCCTCTATGTTGAATCACTTAAGCATTTGCAGTTCAACAGGGGGAATTTCTTTCGTGAAATTTGATACCAAAAAACATGACGTATGTTTATTAGATCAAAATTTTCTCAATCAACTAAGTTATTCATTGACTCTTTTAAGGAATAGAAATTACCTAGATGATAGAGAACCATTTTTCCCACATGTATTAGCAGCCACCTTTAGGCTATTTGAAACTTCGGCGAGGATGCCTAGTCTCTTCAACTGGTATTTGGTTACGGCAGCTCTAACAGGTTTTCCATCAACTATTATAGCTTTTATTCCTCTGAAGCTGGAAGGTAGATCATCAGAATTACGTTTTTCCTTCTTGTCTAAAGAATTTTTATTGCACCTCCCCAAAACAGCAGTGAATGAAAATGTACTGCCCACCTGTGGTCGGCTGATAAAATTTATCTGACCACCCATGAGTTCAACTAAGCACTTACTGATGCTCAAGCCAATACCAGTCCCTCCATAATTTCTAGAGGTTGAACTGTCTGCCTGCATGAAAGGCATAAACACACGATCCTGTGCACGCAAAGGGATGCCAATTCCTGTATCCTCCACACAAACCATGAGGGTAACCTTCTCAGAAGCCTCATTAACAGTCATCAGATCCAATGAAGCATCAAAGAAAAACTCTTCATCAGTAACTAAATGCTTAAATCTGTCCCAACTATTCCGGTCATCTGCTACTTCAGAACCACTTAATGTTTTAAACTGGTGAGAAGAAGATATATGTTTAGCTTCATTAGAATCCCCATCGACACAAATGTCACCTTTTGGGTCTGCGAAGACTTTAGAGTGGTCATCTAGATGAACTTTAATGAATATATGTCCTCGTTCAGTAAACTGCAAAAACCTTCTTATTTAAGTAAAAATATATTGCAAAAGCTGATTCATGAAGAAAATGATGACGGTAAATATTGAAAATCATTGAGTGACTCATTAGTAAATGTCAGTAAGTTATATTAAATACTTAAAAACATAATCATTTTAACTGTATGATAATGATGGAAGTGAATTAAAAAGAATTGAAATTGTTCAAATTATACTATATTTAGGTAATTAAATTTGACGAAATGCCCTTACCTTTACAGAGTTTCCAACAAGATTTGTGATGATCTGCCGGAATCTCCCAGGGTCCCCAAGAACAATTTCTGGAACTTTTTCAGAAACAAAGACTGCTAGCTATAAATCCAAAATTTGATCCCAAGCAATTCCCAATAATTTTTTTCAGTGCGACCACACATCATGAAGGCCACAATGAAATGATGTCAGCATCCCCAGCAGAAACAAATAAAAGAACATAATGTCAGTTTAAATAAGTAAAACTACCTTCATGCCTATCAAATGAAATAGAACATATCTTTTCAAATACAGGGAGACAAAATTAACCAATATTAGGGCCCTAGCATCAACTCTTTTGGCAAGAATACCAACATCCTCATTTGTTAAGGACTAACCTCAATGCCTTTGTGTCTAGACTTTTCAGAAAACAGTGAAAGAACATCATCTAGTATGGATCGAATGTCAAATGGGACAGCTTCCAGCTCCAACTTGCCAGCTTCGATTTTTGCCCGATCAAGCACCTCATTTATTAATGTTATCAATGCCTTTCCACAGGCTTGAGCAGTTTGAGCATAATCCCTTTGTGTAGAACTTAAATCCGTATCTAAAAGCAATGCAAGCATACCTGCAATTACAACAGTCTGCATCAGAGACCTATAGTATCTAGGACATCTCATAATTCAATCGATGAGACTTGGCATACCAAGGATTCCATTCATGGGTGTCCTAATTTCATGAGACACGGTAGCTAGGAACTGCCATGAAAAAAACGAGTTACATTGGTCAAATGAAGCTGAACATTTGAATTTGGGTTAACTATGCCTCATAAACATGCTGGAAAATATACCTGGGATTTAGCAACATCAGCAGCCTCGGCTCGTACTTTTAGCTCCTGCATTTCATGGAAATCATCCTCAACTTTTACTATATGCATTCCAGCAGCATACAAAATATAGCTCCCCAGCAAACCAATCACAAAGACCCCTATGAAAGCAGAAAGTGCTATCCAAGGTATGGGTGCCTTCTCACGGTACCTGAACAGAATCCAAATTAATGAGCATACACACTTACTGGACTGCTCAATATATGGAACTGTAGCCAAGGAGTTGAAGCACTTACCTACACTTCATCTGATGCTTTCTGAATGGATCTC
This sequence comes from Erythroxylum rufum, assembly GCA_027478365.1. Classification (NCBI taxonomy): domain Eukaryota; kingdom Viridiplantae; phylum Streptophyta; class Magnoliopsida; order Malpighiales; family Erythroxylaceae; genus Erythroxylum; species Erythroxylum rufum. The sequence goes on from JANIHZ010000001.1 coordinate 11,553,972, forward strand.
CAAAGTCCAGCTTGCTTTCATGCAAAAGGGACATGTCACCACCTTTATTTTGGTGACCATACATGGTCAATGGATCGGAAGAGTTTGTGACATCATAAACATCCACCAATATTTTCTCATTTCCAGAAAGTTGTCCAAGTAAATTCTCTACTAGGGACTCAACATCAAAGGCTCCTCCAAGGTATCTGCTTTCAATTACATGGCATGCCATACATAAGAGGAATTTGTATTTTATGAAGTTAAAAGTGAAACATGTTGAGACTTAAAGTTCTTTTGCATCACGTGTCTCTTGGCTGGATTCACGACAATAGCATACAATATGGGAATTTGAGATTCTAACTGAAACTAGTACAAAAATCAACAATTTTTCTCCATTATTGAACCCTACATCTCAGGCCTGCAGCAATACTGAAAAATAAGTTGAGCACAATCATTCAACTTTATTGTCAACAAATCATTGGATTCATTAAGCCAAGAATCAGAAGGAATGCAGTGGTTGTAGGGGTCATCAACAACAGTGTTGTTTCAGAAATAAAAAATTAGTGTAGCAACAAGAACAATGCCTAAACCCACTGGGAAGATTTCAAAATGCAAGTGCAATGGAGTTTGATGTTATCAAAGTATACATAGAAAAATTACCAAGTTAGTAGTTAATGTTATCTTGACAAGTTTGGCCACAAATATAAAGATTAAAATATATTCTTCAGAGAAAAAGCCATATTTACGTTACAGAATGTTTAAGAAAGAAGTGGATACTGGAGAAGTATTAACTAGTAGCTAAACCTCATAAATTTAGGAAATATGACTAATATTAAGCTGCTGGAATATCAAATTTCAGGTCTGGATTTTAAATTGGAATACTGAAGGTTCAGATTAAGTATAGTTCGGTTTTTAGGATTTGATTGATGGAAAATTAGGCTAAAAGTTTAGGGTTTCATATGGCTCGAATTTAAGCTTAATATAGCTAGAATTTAGGGTTTTGGTTGTTGGAATTTAGTGAGGGCACAAATAAGGGAGGTTAAGAAACTAGAAATCACTCCTAAGATCTAAGAATCACTGTTAAAAGAAAGCATCACACCTAATTAGAAACTCAAATTTATTATAAAAAAATACAAGATATCTTATTATTGAAGGGCTAAATATGCACATATCTATAGAGAAGTTCTTAAAACCTTATACTAGTGGCAAAGGTTCCTAACAAATTTAAATCTTATTCTAATAAAAATTCTATAAATCCTAAATAACTAGGATAACATATCTAAAACTAGAATAACATATTTAATTTAGTACTAATTCATATCTAATGAGGATTCCTAACACAATCCAAAATTTAGCCTTATGTCAGCTCAATTCTCACCCTTCATCCCACCAAATTAAGGCTTGTGGTTGACTAGTTTTTCCCCTTTTATTTCTTCTATAAACTTAAATTCTTTTGTATCAATTCTACCCGAGTTATATGAAGTCGTCCTCGACGTAAAATTGACAAATACTAATCTTATACGTCTAGATTCAACTTCTGAAATTCAAAATTTAAAATCGAAGTACCATTAAAAATTGATCTTCCTTTCTATTTGACAAGAAACTGTCCATATCTTCTAGCTCCTATGGCTACAATTTGTTCACTAAGAACATCCTCTAACTCCTCTTTAAAACATAAGCATTAGCACTTATCTTCTTGAGGATCTTATAAGGTCCAACACTCCATGAACAAAGTTTCTTATATTTTCCTTTTAGAAAACACTAACAAACCATCACCACATCCTTACCATTGAATTCCACCAATCGACGATGTTGATCGGTATGTTCTTTATAAGTCAAAGTTGTTGGTTGTTATCTTTCTTCATACCTCATCAAAGATATTCCTCACGTGCAAAGTCTTCATCTTCAACACTAAATTGTGTTATTTGTGATAAAGGAGCCAGATCAATAATATTTCTTGGTTGAATTCCTAAAACTATCTCAAAAGGACTATTACATGTTAACCTATTTATAGAACTATTGTATGCAAATTCTACCATGTGAAGAATTAAGTCCCAATTATTCACATTGCCTCTAACCAAACATCTTAACACTCCCAAGCTTCTATTCACTACCACTGTTTGTCCATCAATTTGAGTATGCAAAGAACTTGAAAATTGAAGCTTAGTGTTTAATGTTTTCTGTAGAGTTCTCTAAAAATAACTCATAAACTTCACATCATGATCAGAGACGACGATTAAAAGCAATCCATAGAGACATACAACCTCTTTGAGGAATAGTTTAGCATTGTGCACCACATCATAAGTCTTGACCATTATATTTGTTGATGGTTTCATAACAAAACCACACCGTTTATCTACCACATAGGCATTAAGAACATACATATTGTTGCTTCTTGTAGTCAAATCCATTAACTTTATGTCATTACTAAATTTTGACTTTGCAAGTGCACTTATAACTTCTCCTTTATTCCTATGTTGTGTTAATGTTGCATCTCCATTCAAATCTACTTCTTCGTCACCCACTATAACATAATCTTCATCAAAAATACCAAGGATATCATCAAGTTTAAAGACAACAAGCTCTGGAACCCCAAGTAGTTGTTGGTTTAAGCTTGTGGTTTCAATTTGTTACTTCTTGTGTTTTGATTTGTTGTTTAGAGATTTCAGTCTGTTATTTAGGTGTTTCAGCCTCTTATTTAGCCATTTCAGCTTGTTGTTTTAAGTGTTTCAACTTGTTGTTTAGTTGTTTCAACTGTAGGGTTTGCCAAAGAATCCATTTCATTTTGTTTTCCATCACCTTAAATGCCTTGATCATCTCCCTCTGTCATGATCATCTTTCATTGCCAAACTCTCCATGTCATCAAGTATTTGAGCACCATCTACATGCAGGCTTGAAGATTGCGATTGATTAGTTGAAGGGGAAGTATCAATAATTTCACCATCCATAATATAACACTTCCTCTAAGGTAATGTCTATTAAATTTGAGGAATCAAAATCAAAATATGAGTTTTTAGCAAAGCTTTTCCCATGCATTGCGTGTTGTTGATCAATATCAATCTCCTCATCTTGCTTACCACCTTCTCCACATTTAGCATCAAATGTAGGTGGTTGGTTTGCATAATTTTTCTTGTGGGAGTTTTCACTTTTAGGGAATATACATCAAGGCTGTCTAGTCTCTCCAAAATTGTCCAATATACTTTCTTGGAGTTGTTACATGTAAATTGGTTTTGAGAGCACCTTATTATCAAGAATCTTTTATGTCTAATTTTTTCATAATTCTCAAAAGCATTTCATCTTGCTCTTAGTCACTAAGTATTCTTCTATTCGCCATTCCAATACATGTCATTCGGAACCAAAGCTTTGAAATTAAATTGATGTAGAACAAACAGAAGAAGTATGAAATAGTAGCTAAAACTTACAAAACTAGGAAATATAGCTAATATTAGGTTGTTGGAATATCAAGTTTCAAGTTTAAATTTCAACTTGAAATGCTAAAACTTCATATCAGGTATAGCTGGGTTTTAGGGCTGATTGTTGAAAATTTAAGCTAGGATTTTAGGGTTTAATATGACTGAAATTTAGGTTTAATATGGCTAGAATTTAGGGTTTTGGTTGCTGGAATTTAGTGAGGACACAAACAAGGGAGCGTAGGAAACTAGGAATCACTCCTAAGGTTTAAAAATCACTCTTAGAAGAAAACATCATACTTCTAATTGAAAACTCAAATTTGTAGGAAAAAAATCCAATATATCTTGTTATTGAAGGGCTGAGTATACACATAATTATAGAAAAGGACTTATAACATTATTCTAGTAGGAAAGGGTTCCTAACAAATTTAAATCATCTTTTAATAAAAATCTTACAAGTCTTAAATAACTAGGATAACATATCTAAAACTAGAATAACATATATTTACTACTACTTCTTATATAATAAGGATTCCTAACATAATCTAAATTCTAGTCTTTATTTGTCTTTATTGATAACTCAATTCTCATTTTTTATCCCACCAAATTAAAACTTGTGGTTGATTAATTTTTCCCCTTTTATTTCTTCTATAGACTTAAAGCTCTTTTGCATCACTTAGTATTCTTCACTATCACTTTTGTTACATATCATAGATATCACAGAAGATTTAAAGGCTTGATTAGAGGGATTAAGATCCATTGATTATAGGGATTATAATCCCTAATTAATAGTCATATATTTGTATATATGTAGCTCCATTCTATACATAATGAATTGAGAAGGCGAATTTATTCTCTCCAAAATTACATGGTACTAGAGCAAGAGTATTTAGCTTCTATTTCTTTGTCATTTTTTGTTTGAAGTTCTGCCCGGGATAGTAGAACCTTACGCTTCTTGTGGGGTCACCATTTTATCTCACCAACAGCACCAATAGGAACGTCACTCACCGACGAGCCACCACCTAAAGTCCAACAGTCAAAAGCCCTACAATGAGTCACATGCGCCGTTCAAAGCTTTTGGCTTTCCCCTAAGCATCGACGCGTCTAGCACTAGTTCTTTCTTCGTCATCAACTTCCACAACCATTGATATTGATCTTCCAATTTCCCTCCGTAAAGATAAATGCCAATGCAATTATCCAATTTCACCTTTTTATTCTTATGATCATTTGTCATCTTCTTGGTGTTCTTTTGTTGCCTCCCTTGATGCTATCTCTCTTCCCAAAACTGTTCATGAGGCCTTGTCTCATCCTAGCTCGCGAACGACAATGATAAAGGAGATGAATGCTCTCAATGCTAGTGGTACTTAGACCTTAGTGAATTTACCTATTGGAAAAAGAGCTATTAGTTGTAAGTAGGTCTTTGTAGTTAAAGTTGCTCCTGATGGTTTTGTGGCTTGACTTAAAGCTCATCTTATTGTTAAAGGTTATGCCTAAACTTATGGTGTGCTCTTCTGATACTTTCTCTCCTGTGGCTAAGTTGACATCTATTTGTTTACTTATTTCTATGGCAGCTACTCATTATTGGCCTTTACATCAATTAGACATTAAAAATGACTTCCAACATGGAGACCTACATAAGGAGGTGTATATGGAGCATCCACCTGGGTGTGTTGCTTAGGGGGAGTATGGGAAAGTGTGTAACCTTCGAAGATCTCTATATAGCTTAAAACAGAGTCTTTATCCTCAATTTGGAAATTTAGTCAAGCAGTTGAATGATTTGGAATGAGCAACAACAAGTCTGACCGTTTAGTCTTCTATAAACACTCTACATCTGGCATTATTATTCTTGTTACATTCGTGGATCATATTGTTATTACTGGTAGTGATATCATAGGAATTTCATCTCTGATAATGTTCCTTCACAGCTAGTTTCAACAAACTTCTTGGGAGTAGAGGTGACAAGAAACAAGAGAGTTATTTTCTTATCCCAAAAAAACATGTGCTTAACTTTCTATCCAAGATTGGGAAATTAGAAGTTAAACCATGTAACGCTCCTATGCCACCTAATTTGCAACTCACGATTGATTGAAAATCCTGAAAAGTATAGGTCATTGGTTAGGAAACTAAATTATCTAACAATAACTCATCGTAATATTGCTTTACTGTGTTAGTATTGTAAGTCAGTTTATGGCTTCTCTAGTAGTTCATCACTGGGCCGCTTTAGTGCAAATCCTATGTTACTTGAAGGGAGCTCATGGGCGAGATATACTATATAAAGATCATGGTTACACTCCTATACAGTGCTTCTAGATACAGATTGGACATGATTTAAGACTGATGGAAAATCAACCACGGTCTATTATGTCTTCATTGAAGGAAATTTGGTGTCATGGAAAAGTTAGAAATAGAATGTTGTATCTCGCTCAAGTGCAAAATCAGAATATAGAGTTATGGCACAGTCTACGTGTGAAATAATGTGGACATATAAGCTTTTGACTGAAATTGGCCTCGAAGTCTCAATGCTAGCGAAGTTATAGTTTGATAACCAAGTTGCTCTTCATATAGCTTCTAATCTTGGGATTCATGAACGAACTAAACATACTGAAATTAATTCTCCCTTTGTTCATGAAAAAGTACAACAAAATTTTATTTTTATAGGATATGTGAATACTTGGGAACAACTAGGAGACCGTTTTACAAAGGCTCTAAATGGGACTCGAGTTGAATATCTTTGCAACAAGTTGGGCACGATCGACATTTATGCTCCAACTTGAGGGAAAGTATTACATATTATAGATGTTACATAAGATTTATAGGTTTGATTATAGGGATTAAGATCCCTTAATTATAGGGATTATTATCCCTAATTAATAGTGATATATGTGTACATATGTAGCTCCATTTTGTACATAATGAATTGAGAAAGAGAATTTATTCTCTCCAAAACTATAACTTTCAACCTTAAGAAACTTTGGAAGTCATTAACTCTACTAGAATCATGTTTAAACAAAGATTATGGTTCATTGCTAATCTTGTTAATGTTTCAGGGTGCTCACTACATAAATCATGTGGTACAAATAGTTTAGGAGGTAAAGTTTAAATCTTTCAACCTCATAACAAACACATCCCAAGGTGCCTAATGTATTTGGTTGCATCCTTAGTATAATTTTCCATTCACATATGTCAATTTAGAAACTGAAAAAGTTAGCTATACAAGTAATCCCGCGCTAATTACTTTAAAGGTTGAAACACAGTAGTTCAAATAGAAGAGCAATCTTAGCACTTACCCTCCAGTCGCTTCGATGCGTTGTGTCACTGTTGGGTTTGCAGGGAGCTTAGATTTATAAACAGGAAAAGTCAACACAACGCCAAGGTGATGTGAGCCAAGCAATCTGAAGGGACTTGTCAAAACAGCTCTTCCTGTAGCCCTAGCCCTCAGTATATTTTCTCTATCCTCCTACAATTTACAATAGAATTACTCCAACCCAACTTCATTGAAGAAGAAATTATGAAGACTATTGAAACATAACAACATAAAGATAACCAATTTCAAATTAATTTAGAACTTTACCTCCCCTGACATCATATCAATGGATTTAAGGTAGGAAATAGTTTCTTGAGACAAAATAACAGGTGCATACTCATCCCTTGTAGGTGAAGGCTCTCTCTCCATTGTCTTTATTGCCCAGCCATGTTGCCTCTCAAATTTCTCCCTCTCTGAATGAACTACTTTTTGTGCATAGGCTACTCCACTTAACAAAGGCCGCTCAAAAGCAGTTCTGGCAGTATACTCAGCAAATGTTTCCTGTAGTTTGCCAAATTACAATCTCAAAAAATTGTCAAGTAATGATAAGGGCGTTTAGCTCCTTAGAAATTGTTGTCTCATAAGCTCCAGTTGTTCTCCAAATACGTTTGGCTAATGCAAGCTACATGCCCAAAATTTGATGTAAAAGAAAACAATATAACCTCTCCAAATTAAAGACATCAAGCATAGAAAGCCCTCCATTTTCCCCTCAAATATTGATAAAGCATTTGCTTTTTGAGCTCTTTTAGCATAATGGAAACAAGGAACGAAAAGGGTTATAGTTTCACCAGCGCCTGTCAACAAGTTTAGGCTAAATCAAACATTAACTTTATAGAAGATAAGGAAACGCGACATAGAATATCAGACCCTTCTTTTCCCTTTTCAGAGCAATAGAAGAGAACCATTTGAAGTGTCGAACACAGACGCAAATTAAAGTTATAAGTAACAGAGAAGGGCACAAACCTGGTCTATTGCTGATGGATTCTTGTAATAATGGAAAGTGGAAACGAGAATGGCAAGGGCATGGACATGGTTAACGCTAACAACGAATCGGTCTTGCAACATTCTGGCCCTCTCATCACACATGCTCTCCAGAGTTTCCTTCCTCTTCAAATTATCAATTGCATTAAAGATGATGAATGCTAGCCAACTAGCAAATACCACAATCATGGTAAGAAGTAAAAAAAGTCTAGGAATCCAATGCCTGTTAGCTGGTATGAAAGTGTAACCTCTTTTGCTCCCCATTTGTTCGTTAACCTTCACAGACAACGAATGATGGTGGTGGTGGTGGTAGCTCTGTTGCATCCTCACACCCATGCTCACGCAAACACAATAAGAACTAGGCACTCTTAGAATCTTCTTAAGAGTTCCTTGATCTTTGTCTGTTAACTAATTCATCTATAAGCAAGAAAAGCTTCAAGACACTGAAATGCATGCATATATGTAGCAGGAGTTAGTTTAAAGAACGGACAAATATGTACAAGGTTGCTAAGCAGAGGGAAAATTATGATTTGCCATATTGTTTTTGCGTGATTAAAGCATAATAAAATAGGAAAAGCAAGGAAAACGAAACAGAAAGGTCAAATAAACAAACCAACCTCTAATCTATCTCCTGTCTAAAAAGCTACCCATTACAACAAACAGAGGAAGAGAGAGGGTTACGAGAAAAAGGAAGCTTATAATAAACTGTCAGGAGAGAAGCATGGCTCTCAAAAGATGTAAAACAGCCCAAATTCCAAAGATCAGTCTCTTTGTATCCATCAGAAGGAGGGGTTAAGTAGGCAATAAAATAAAAAAGGAACGAACTTGCAGAGAGAAGACTAATGATTTTAATCTCCAAGCGTGAAGCTTTACCAAATTTTTTGGGTCCAAGAGGCAACAGGACAAAGAAGAAGCACGTTCACTGTTCTTCTTTAATAATATATATTATAGTGATCAAAAGAACTCAAGAAAACAGATTGACCCAAGAAGACCACACACAGCGAAGCACAAGCAGGCACAGGAAAATGGCTCTAGGCGTAGGGAGAGGAAAAGAGAGATAATGGGAGCAAAGGTTAGTGCTTGTTGAAAGAACAAAGGGAACAAACAATCAGCAATGGGTTACCTGTAGAGAGAGAGAGAGAGAGAGAGAGAGCTTCTTTGGAACAATGAGTTTAGTTAGCAACTGCAAAGTTCTTACATGACTTTTAATTAGTGTGTGATAAAAAAAAAAAAAACAAAACAAAAAGCAACAACCAGCCCAGATGTAGATGACAGTTAATGATCATGCTAAAAGAAGTTGATCAGTGAATAATGTAATTTTACTAAACAGAACAGAGCTCAAATTAATTACATGCACTTTTCTATGTCCTGTTCTGTGCTTTTTAAAGTAAACTGAATCGAATTTTTAGGATTTTTGAAGATACGCTAGTCTGCCCGCCTCCTACCATAATCTACAATACTATTAATTAATTCTCTCTCTCTCCGCTGTCTTAATTTTAATTATCACTCGCCTCCTTCAACTGTTCTTTCTCCCTCTACTCTAACATGTTGGCATTGACATTGATGCCTACTTATCCTTTACTCCAATTTCGGAATAAAAAAGTGTTTTAACTTTGTTTTACATGCGGCGTGAATTGGAATAATGAGAAGAAAAATATAGGAGTAAAATAAGTAGTTGAGAGCTCAACTTCAATTCGAGGTTTTATTCTATTCCCAAAGATTGTGTCGATCCCCTAAATAAGACAGATTACGACATGAAATGTAATAATAGGACCAAAGAAAATGTAACAATAGCCTCATGTATGAATTGAATTCCGCACTTTAGGAATTAGGCACCAGTAGAAGAAAACCAAGTGCCTAATTCAAAGATCCTATTTGATTTTCCCTTGTTTCTCTCACTACTAAACTTTTATAAATATCACACTCACAAATCTTTCGGAAAATGACGTAACCACAATGCTTGGACCTTTAGTTTCCCTTTTTGCCCTTCGCACTACAATGCAACTCCGGTGCTGCCCTTTTGGAATTTTCTCTCCAGTCACATCACCTCAAAATTTCAATAGCTGGTAATGATTCTCAGATTCCACTAACATGACTCATTCATGCTAACGCTTAATTAAGTTGATGATAGTGAATTGCTTGCATTGCATCTTTAATCTTTGATTTCAACTTTACTTTTCCCTGTGTATATCATCAGTTATTATTAATATTTTGAACCGATGAAGTAACTGATTCGAGAATTAATGGTTCAATTAGAATTTAATCTTGATCAAAAGGTGATTAGTAAAT
>JANIHZ010000001.1:11599729-11610378 GCA_027478365.1 Erythroxylum rufum
ATGTAAGATTTCTTCATTTGGTTTGTAACAAGGAGGATGGTCTATCATCACCATGTTTCCTCCTTGGCTTCATTTTTATGTTTACTTCGATTTTGTATTGTACAAATTGAAGTAATGATGAAGATAAAGCAGCCATGGGTTGAAGAAATGAAGAGGTAATGGTTTCGGTGTATCCTTTTATTATGTATTGGCATAGTTTAGGTTTTGTGAAAACCAAAATGCCAGATTTTTGTTTCAATGAATCAAGTTTCGGTTTTATGCAAGTGATTACGTGATAGGGGCAGTTCAAGATAAGGAATGAGATCATGTGTTAAGAAATTGATTACGTGATAAGGGCAGTTCAAGATAAAGAATGAGACCATGCGTGATGTAAGTGATTACGTAATTGGGGAAGTTCAAGGTAAAGAATGAACAAAGTTGCGTATTCGATCTACTACGCTTTGAAAACTTTAAGTCCTACCAAATTGAATTATGCCACAATCAAAAATATCTTTGATCTAATGTGTTTGCTTTAGAAAAAAAATCATACTTATTAAACACTAAAGTTATTTTTTAATTTGATCATGTAGCTTTGAATTACTTACTCACTAAGAAAGAAGCAAAGTCAAGGTTAATCAGATGGATTCTCCCCCTTTAAAAGTTTGATTTGGAAATAAGAGATTTTAAGGGGGCAAAAATATGGTTGTTGAGAAGATGATATTCCTTTGAGATTAACATTTCTATATGAAAATTGTTTTCCACTTATTTGACACCTACATAGTATGTGGATATCGTGAAATTTTTTAGTTACTAACAAATTACATCTAGGTTTGTCAAAGGATTAAAGGGATAAATTAAAGAGTGAAGCTAAGTACTATATATGGGATGACCCCATCTATGGAGGCACTGTAAGGACCAAGTCATAACAAGGTGTGTTCTTGTGAGTGAGACGCCTTCTATCTTAAGCTTCTGTCATTTGTATGCTTATAAAGTAGACTTTAGGGTAAAAAGGACTACATATGAAATTGTAGAGAGTGATTTTTACTGGCCTTGTTTTTTTAAGGATGTATATGTCTTTTGCTAGTTGATAGTTATAGTTTGCATTATGTTTTAGTAGGTAATTTAATGTGTTTTTAGTTGTTAATTAGATTATTTGTGCTTGTTTAGGTTTAGAATTATGTTAGTACGATTATTTGTTTGTGTTTTTGGAGTGCTATGTGGTTTAGAGCATGTTATAGGGCTTTAATTTTGTGTGTTTGAGGTGTTTTAATGAGTTTGTTAGTGTTTGAGACTAGGTAAAGAAGACTGAAGAAGATTTGGAGAAAGCGTGGAGGAGGAGCCAAAGCCACGATCATGACAGAAGCAACCAACACAGGCCACAATTGTTAGCCACGATCGTGACAGAAGCCAAACAGGACCAGGCCACGACCATGACTCACTGACCACGATCATGACAAAAGCCAAATTTTAGGTGCCACGATCATGGCGATAGCAAGTGTGGAGACTACTTCCAAACTCAACTTTTTAAGGTTTATTTTAGACATATAGGCGTGGGTAAAACCTAGTTTTTACCCTAAATGGAAAAAGGATACAAAAGAAAAAGGAAGAGACCTTAAGAGGAGAGCCTCCGTTTTGCTACGTTGGGAAAGAAGCTAAGGAAGAAGGGAGAAAAAGAGAGAAGAGGAGGGAGGAAGAGGGAGCAGCTGCTACTGCCATTCCAGTCCAATCCAAGTTATATTTCTCTTTCATCTTGTTATTTATTTCATTTTCATGTATAATATGGATGTGGTGATGATGAATTTGGGTTTAAGGATGTTCTAAACTCTTTTAGGGATTTGTTCTTGAATCAATGTTAATTTGATTGCTTTTGATGTTAATGAGATTGGTACTGCAATTATTTGTTGTTTTTGAATTCTCGGTAATAAATCGAGAGAGTTAACCAATAGAAAAATGATTAGATTGGGTAATGAGCGTTAAACAATTTAATAGATCATGCAAACAATCAAATTGTTAATTTATACGAAGAGATATCTTATGTAAGGACTCGATTGTCTATTAGAGTGCTTAAGTTCTAATTAGATGTGTGGCCTGTTTGTTAATTGAGAGATTGCAAATTCTATAATTCAATTCAATTAAGGCTTATGATTGAAGATTAAATGATAATAACGAGAGAGAGAGAGTAATCACCCTTTGAACATCTGGGACCAATACCGGATTAACTCAAAAGTGATTAAGTTAACATTAGACGGTAGGATCAATCTCTTTTTCTCACAATTGGTTAACCTTCCTAGTGTGAATTTCCAATTGATAATTGGTTATGCTCAATTTTGATTTCTTTGTGTTAATTTTATAATTTCATTTTCAATCAACCCATATTCAATTGCTTAATTTCCTGTTTATTTTTATTTTCATTTTAATTACACTTTTAGGCCTTAGACAAATTAGGATTCGATTAGTTCGCTACTTCCGCGTGGGATCGATACCTCACCTACTATGCTTATAACCCATGCACTTGTGAAATATTGAAGATTTTATAAGACTAAAAATTGCTCAACATAAGTTTTGTGGCAAGTGCCAATGATCAAGTAACTTGTCCAATAAAAATCAAGTGCCATAAAACCCCCATTTTGTTTTATGAAAATTTTGATGATTAGAGCATTGATTTTATAGGACTGTTTCCTCCTTTGGGCTTTCATTATATCTTGCTTGCAATTGATTATATTTCCAAATGGGTGGATGCTAAAGCCATCAAAACTAATGATGCTAAAGTTTTTTTCAAGTCTAATGTCCTTTCTAGTTTTGATATTCCAAGAGCTATCATAAGCGATAGGGGAGCTCACTTCTACAATAGGGTGATGGAAATGTTTTTTAAGAAGTACCATATTATACACAAAGTTTCCACCTCCTATCATCCCTAAACTAGTGTCCAAGATGAGGTATCCAATAGAGAAATCAAGTTGATCATGGAGAAAATAGTTCAACCATGCAAGAAGGATTAGAGGTTAAGATTGGAAGATGCATTATAGGTTGTAGAATAGCCTATAAAACACTAACTAGTATATCCCCATATCGATTGGTGTTTAGGAAGGTGTATTACATTCCTATAGAGCTGTAACATAAGGAGTATTGGGCTATCAAACACTATAATATGAATTTTGATGATGCAAGAGTGCATAAAAGGCTACAATTGCAAGAACTAGAAGGGATGCAAAATGAATCTTATTAGAATGCAATGATATATAAGGAAAAGACCAAAGGTTTCCATGATAAGATGATCTTGAGGAAAAACTTTGTTATTGTTTAAATTTTGCTTCTTTATCATTTCAGACTTAAATAATTCTCAAGTAAGATGTGTTCTTATGGGGTCAATCTTTTGTGGTTTCTAATGTTTTTTCATTTGGTACAGTAGAGATATAGGGCTTGAAAACTAGAAAGACCTTTAAGGTGAATGATCATCATCAAAAGTCATACTATAAATGATTCCAAGCAGAGAATATGAAAGCAGTGATACTTGAAGACCTAGATAGCAACACTTGAAAAGGAAAACATGGATTCAAGCTAACAACAATAAACAAAAACGCTACTTAGTATGCAAACCAAGGGGAGTTTATTCCTTTTCCTTTATATTTTTACATTTGTTGTTTTTGTTGAATGATGCATATCTTACATTTAACGTTACACTGGGGACAATGTAAGTTTTAAGTGTGAGGGTGGGGATCTTGTTTATCATATGTATTTTTAAGTTTATTTCTTATGAGCTTTAAGTTAAAACAAAACGAACATTTTATCTTTTTCTATTGCTTCTAGGACTATATATTTATAATTGGACAATAAAATTAACTAGAAAAATTTATGACAACTTGGTTATGTATTTTTATGAGTTTTTAAGTTTTAAAAAAAACAAACATTTTATCTTTTTATATTGCTTCTAGGACTATATAGTTATAATTGGAGAGTAAATTAATTAGAAAAATTAATACCAACTTGGGTATATATTTTTACTCTAGTGATGGGTTAATGTACGTTTTCTTTATAGGAGTAGTGACTAGTGAGTAGACATAAACTAGCAAGATTTTAAGCCTTTTTCTCATTGTCTTTTGTTTATATGTGGCCCTCATTACATGCACATCCTCACTTTGCCTTTTATATTCTGGACCACATTTTTATCTTATGCATTAACAAGAAAATGTATAGGCATTCTTTATTTTATGAGCTACATTAGCCAAATAGCCTACCTAATGTTATGATTTTTCATTTGATAAGGCCTTTTGAGCTTTATTAGCCTTTCCTTTTTTGCTAACCGTATTAAAAGCCTTTAACCTAACCAAATGTCTTGCCCAAGCCTTGAAGCTAGTAGAGCATTTTTTATTGTTGATGTCTGTAGATGCATAAGAGCATAAGTGTGGGAATGTTTATATATGCAAGTTAGATATAATTTATGGAATGTTTTTTATTTCTTATCAATGAATTTCATTGTTGATGTAGTTTCTTTCAATTTTGTCTTTATAAAAATAGAAAATAAAGAAGTTATCTAGGAGGAAGATCATTTGTTTTACAAAATGATTTATCTTAGTATTTCCTCTTAAAGTTGTATGAAATGGGTGAATTGATTGCGATTCAAACAAGGGAGAAGTTGTTGTGAAGGGTCACTCCTTATGATTACAATGTATTGTTTACCATCAATTTTTGGGATTGATTCCTTAAAATTCCTTGCACTTCATGTGATTTGTAGTATAGAGACTTGAGTCTAACTTGTGAAAAAGAGTTTTTGCATTCATCATAATTGATGGTACCCAGTTTTGAGTGCAAAAATTGATACTACATAAAGTGTATTTCCCACTTCACTAGTTTTGATGGATTTTGAACTACATTATCCAAACACTTCTCACCTTAACCTTTTTCCCTATTACAACCTTAAAAAGTCCTTTGATTCATGATTATGCATGTGAATCTTTAGTCGTGGAGAACTGAAATGATATGTAAAGTCATGGAATGTATTGATCATAAAAGGTGTTTGAGTGTACCTATTGATTTATCTTATTGTTAAACACAACTTGTCAAGGTCTACCATTAAATTGCTCAGTTTTTTAAGGGAACGATTGTTGATTGATCATGGGGAAAAAATTGAATATATAATTCTTGTCATGATTTTGAAAGTTATTCCTCTTTTCTTATGGCTATCTATTCTTGAGAAATATAGAAATGAGGAAGTGTTTGCTTTTGCTTTTGATTTTGATTTTTAGTATTGCCTAAGGAAGGTCAAAATCTATGTGTGGGGGAACTTGATAATTGCTTAATTGATTATAGTGATTAATGTTATGATATGCCTAAGATACTTATTTTGGTTCTTATTTTGTTTTAGGTACAAGTTAGAGGAACAAGAACCAAAATAAGCTAAAAACATATCCTTAGAGTCATCTTATTGAAGTTAAATCTTATTTGCCTTTATAGAATAAGAAGGAGATGAATTAGGGTGAATATGGGACAAAGAATGAAAGAAATGAAGTTAATACAACCTACAAGTTGTAATGGGACCGTGTAACTCACTTGAAGCATGTATGAGTGAGAAGATGTAGTTTTAGCCTCTCCTGCAACCTATATGACGATGTGTGGACTTACGTTGTGTAGCTTATCTCTTATAATTTCACAATTTTGGAAAAAATTTTTTGACTCACACAGTCACCTACACACATTTGTAGCTGATTGTGTGTTATGACAAAACCCTAACTTTTACTTTTAAAGTGCACTTAAGAGGCCAAATGAGCTATACAGAGTTTAGATACATGAAAGGGGTTAGATTTCTTACCCTTTTGAGAGCTATAAGGTGCTAATCTTCATTAGTCCAGTTCAACAAGGATATTGAGGCTGATGAATATGTTTGGGCATTTTTTAACATAGTAGTGTTGTTCTCACTCTCTTTTGGAATTGAGTGTATTATTTTTTAGATTTATGTATAAATTATTTAAGCACTTTAAATAGATTATTTATGTATGAACCCATTGTTGGAATCTATATTGCAATATGTAATCATTGTACATTTGATTCACTTCTGGTAAACTAAAGGTCGAGCATCATTAGGAAAAACATAGCATAGGTTAAACAACTTGAGTTTATATGGTCGTTGCCTAGATTGACTTACTATGTTATTATGTAATTCGGATGTCATACTAAATCTGGAGAGCTTAGTCTAAGTTGTCTAGTAGCCAGATTTAATTAAAGAGCTTGTTTTAATTAGATACAACCTAAGTAAAAATTGGAATTAATAGAGCTTATTGCTAATCTACCATTAATAGTTTCAAATCTAGAGAGTTTATTCTAGGTTGTCTAGTAGCCAGATCTAATTAAAGAGCTTGTTTTAATTAGATACAACCTAAGAAAAAATTGGGGTTAATAGAACTTATTGTTAATCTATGATTAATAGTTTTAAGGAGAGGCCCGAGAACAATATGACGATTGGTTGTGTTGTTTATTGTGAAGGTTGATATTGAACTAAGAACTAGATTTGAAACTCATTTGTCAATTTTATCACTTTTTTAATGTTTGATTTTATATACCTTTAATAGCTTAGTTTTACTTTATTTTGTCAATTAAATTCAACCAAACCCCCTGATGCGTGTTGAACACATAAGAAAATAAAACCTAACTCTGCATGCTAAATTTTATAACAGTTGTGAGTAGGGATCATATCTACAGGGAATGTACATGTAGCTTTTGTAATGAAAAGAATTGGTGTTTAGAAAATAGCAGGTTTCAGTTGGAATCAAAAAACAAAATAAATTAAAATTGAACTAATGAAAGAAATTCAATTCAAACAGTGAGAAAATTATAAAATTGATGAATGAGTTAGAATTCATTCTCAGTTTAATCTCAACCTACACACAAATAAACATAATTCATTCTTATGTTGTTTTCAAACCTCCTTTAGAAACTATAATCATAGGTTAACAATAAGTTATGTTAACTCCAGTTTTTCCTTAGATATTGTTTAATCAAATCTTTAACTAAACCTAGTTATCGAACAACCTAAAATAAGCTCTCTAGATTTAATAGGACAGTTGCATTATGAACTAGAAATATAGATTAATATAAGCAACAATCACACAAGCTCGGTTCATTTAACTTATTTTATATTATCCCTAATGATTCAACACTATTAGTTTACCACAAATGAATCAAAAACACAACTATTATATATTGTATTCAAGATTCTGGCAAAGAGTTTATATATAAGCAGTCTATTGAGAACGAGAATATTAATCATTCATACATGAATACCCAAAACATTGAGCTAAGAATAACATAAACAATTTCTAGATAGAGAGAATCAACAATACACAATGAAAAGATGCCTAAATTGGCTTCGATTTTCCCTAAGAATCGAAAAAAGGAATATTAACCCTTCATAAATCCCAAAGAAGTAAGGATTCTGCCTCCTTTCGTGTTCCAAAATTGATTCATGCCTTCTTTAATTGCTCATAGATCTATTTATATGAAAAATTAAGTTCTTGGCAAGATGCACAGCCATGCATAAAACAATTTATCATAAAAACGCCAATTTGTGATTATACATGGTTTTGTAAGTGGATACACGACTATGTATCTTATAGGTTATGTTGAATTCTTCATTTTCTTGCATTTTCTTATCCCATCTTCACCATAATCCATCTCTTTCTTATTCCACAAAGACAAATGAGTTTGAACATCAAGAAGATGGCTCAAGGATTGTGCTTTTAACTCATTTTAGCTTTTGTGCTTCCTACTTGTACCTAAAACCGAATGTAAACCAAAATGAGCATCTTAAGCATTTCATAACTTTAATCACTATGTGTTTTGGAGTAAATGTATATCAAGCACACATCAAGTCCCCCTATATTTAGCTTTTGACCGTCCTTAGGAAAAATAATAAAATCAAAGTCAAAGTAAAAAACTTCCACATTTTCCATGTTTTCTAAGAATAGATACTCATAAGAAAAGATAAATAACTTTCAAAACCATAGCAAGAACTCAACATTAACTGCCTCTACTCATGATCAATCAACAATCATTCCCTTTAAAAATTGAGAAATATAGGGGTAGAATTTGACAAAATATGTTTAATAATAAGATAAATCTATAGGTACACTCAAACACCATTCATGATCAAGACATTCCATGACTTTGCATATCATTTATTTCTCCACCAGTGAGATTCACATGCATAATCATGAATCAAAGGAATTTTTTAAGGTTATAATGTGGGAGAAGGTTATAGTGACATATATTTGGGTAACGTAGGACAAAAATCATTAAAGTTAGCAAAGTAAGAAAAAAACTCAACATAATATTAAGCGTAAAAACTAACATTAACTCAAAAGTGATGAATGCAAAAACTATGTTTCAAAATCTATATTCAAACCTTCATACACAAACCATATAAAGTGTAAGGAATCAGAAGGAATCACTCATAAAAATTAATGGCAAACAGTACATTATAACCATAAGGAGTAGTCCTTTAAAGTAGCATCTCCTATATTTACACCATACTCAGATCACCCATTCCATACAACTTTAGGAGGAAAGACTAACATAAATGATTTTGCAAAAAAAATCCTCCTTGATGATTTTATTTGAACACATTTTCTTTTCTTTTCTTTTTCTTTTTATTTTTCTTTATAAAATTAAAAGAAACTACATCAACATTGGAATTCAATGATAAGAGATAAAATAACATTTCAACAATTATAACCAACCCACACATGTGCACACCCCCAGACTTATACTCTTGTGCATCTAAAAATATCAATAATGATAATGCTTCTCTAGCTTATAGGCTTAGGTAGGACATTTAGTTAGGTTTAAGGCATGTAATATAGTTATCATAAAAAGAAAAGGTAAATAAAACTCAAGGGGGCTTATCAAAATGGAAAGATCATATCAATAGGTAGGCTATTTATCTAACGTAACTTTTGAAACAAAAAATGCCTATATCATTTTCATGTTAACGCATGTGATAAAAATACAGTCTCAAATAGAAAATCAAAGCAAAGTTAGGATGCATATGTAATGAAATTCACACATAAGCAAAAGACAATAAGACTGATATAGATGTGTCAATCTGTAAAAGCTCAAAATTTCATTGTCTTGTATCTACCACTAATCACCACTCTTCTAAGTATAATGTATATTGACCAATCACAAGAGTAAAATGTCATGCCTAAGTTGCCATGGATTTTTCTAATTAATTCACTCTCTAATTATAACTATATAGTCCTAAAAGCAATAGAACATGAGAAAATATTTATTTGTTTGTTTGTGTGTCTGTTTCTCTCTCTTTGTTTTTTTCTTATACTTAAAAACACATATCCAAACAAACTTAGAAATACACATGCATATAAGAAAAAAAATAACTTAAAAGCACACAAGATAATCCCCACCCCTCTTAAAACTTACATTGTTCCCAATGCAACATTAAATGTAAAAAATAGAGCATTCAATAAAACTAACAAGTGCAAAAATATAAAGGAAAAGGAACAAATTTCCCTTGGGTTGCCTCCCAAGCACCGCTTTTGTTTATTGTCACTGAATCCAATCCTTGCTTTCCACCTCATGTGACAAAATTATAGTCTTTAGTTGCCTCCCCTTCTGCATTTTCCACTTAAGGTTCTTTGGGATAGGGCCTAAGTTGATAACCACTCATATTCAGTGTCTTGCCTATTCCTAATGTTGGACACCCCACCCTCGTAGGTCACGGGCCCAACGTCCTACATGACATCTGAATGCGTATCCCACAAGGGTGATGTGCCCTCACTAGGACAAACATTAAAACTATACATAGTTCCTATTTCTGAACCAAATTTGGGAAAGCCCAAACTTGGATTTCAATTTTACTCGTTCAGAACGTATGAGGCTCTATATCTCTAGTTTATTTAGAGACAAGAATTATCCCATTTGGAGATCCCATAACAAAGTTATGGCTACTACCTTGTAGGGTTATTTCAATGAACCCTTATTAGCCAAAATTTTATTATGAAGGGATAGAAAAACGCATTAGGAATCTATTGCTCCAAGAATCACTTCATTTGGAGGTCGGATGAAAAAGTTATGGCCAAAAGAATCAAGTATGTCTAAATCGTTAATCCTATTGCCCCAGTCTTAGGGCAATTAGCATAATTGTCCTTAGAGATAGCAGCATAGGATAATCTTAGGACGCTTTATAGAAGACTTCGAGATCTACAACTTTCATGAAGATATTGAAGGAAGATTCTATCATCTGAAGGGTCAAATATGGAGCAGGCGATAGCATGAAGGCAGATGAAGCAAAAGCAGACGAATCAAAAAGACAGACAAAACAAGAAGCAAATGAATGCGGAAAGCAGACGAATGCGAAAGGCAGACGAAGCAGAAGGCAGATGAATACGAGAAGCAGACGATAGCATGAGGCAACCAAATGCGAGAATCAGACGAATGAGTGAGCAGATGATAGCATGAGGCGGACGAATGCCAGGAGCAGACGATAGTGTTGGATCCCGTTTCCGGAACCCAACTACTTATGGAATCCGAGACCGCGTTAAAACCTTGACTAATCCGGAAATCCCGATATAAATTTTTTTTTAATCATCTTAAAACCATTCGAAAACATCCTTATATCAATCTCAAATACTTAATCATATTCTTATACATTCCCATAAATC
>JANIHZ010000001.1:11666029-11676988 GCA_027478365.1 Erythroxylum rufum
TATAATTACAAAAATAATAATTACAAAAATATGTTTAATAATATTTATAAGCAAATATGTATATATGACATTTGCCGAGAACTTATCAGGTATGGAGAGTTGGAGAAGCAAGTTATGATGCTTTTGAGAAGCATTTAATGCTTGGCGTGGCAGAAGCATTAAATGCTTCGTTTTTTTATAGCCCAAATATTATACTATAAAAGAATGAAAAAGGTTTTGACAAACATTTAATGCTTGCTTTTAGAACGAAAAGGCTTGAAATTTTAGTTGTTTGGAAGCATTAAATGCTAACTTTTACAATGTTGACATTTTTAAGCGGGAAAGGAAAAAGATAAGGATTGAGATTTAAGTAAGTAAGTAGATACGGCTGAAAAGGCTAAGGGTTGTCTTTAACATGAACACAGCCGTTTAGTTGTATTTTTGTTTATGATGTAATACGGCTGAAAAGGCTAAGGGTTGTCTTTAACATGAACACAAGCCGTTTTGTTGTATTTTTAATTTTTGTTTTTTATTGTAGTTTTTAGTTTTAGGTTTTAGATTTAGCAACATCTAAGATTCTAGTGTCCAAGATAAATTGTCGGATTATGAGCGCAATGCCAATTGCCAAATACATGATGCTTATAGCACTGCTCGTTTTTGCATTTTTACCAGACTTCCCCTTCTTTTTCCTTATGGCTTGAGTGATATTTTACACGCGAGCTTTGATTACATAAGAAGAGCTCATATTAAAAAGAGTACTCTCTTGAGAAAGTAGACTATTTCGATATGGGCAAACCTATTTTCTTCACCCTGTACTTGTTTCGAGACAACAATCAATTAGGGTTTCAAGACAACAATCAATTCGGGATAGCAACTGGGCTTGAGCTCACCCGGCCTATCGCAGCGGCTTGACTCAAAGTTAACGAACCAGGTTCAAATAGATCAAATCTTGAGCTAAACTTTGGACTTAGTTTTTTTTGAAAAATCAGGCCTCGAGTTGGGTACTCAGACCAAGCTTGACTTAAAACCTAACCTTTATAAGTAAAATTACATTATTTTGTTGAAAACATTGTCGTTTTTATTTTTAATTCAAAAATAAAAAAATTCAGGTCAGGCCAAACTAGCTCAAGCCCAATCAAGCTCGGACTCAAACCTCACCCTTTACCATCCCTATGATCAATGTGTAAGATCTGGAGACATGTTTAGGTTGTTTAGGAAACCATATTTGAGTAACAACCTAACCAGATCTCAAACTGTTGTCTTTATTGCATCATCTTCCTGATTGATCGTATTTAGTTATATTTGTTTTCAAATAATACTTTTCTATAGATATAATAACGGACTTTGAAGTTTAAAGACATAAAAACAGAAACCCATCACAATTTCAAGGATCCTTGCACGTTTCACCCTAATTAGAAAGCATTCTCACATATGAAGTTGCTTCTAGGTCATATTTAGTAATTTACAACAAAGCAATCGTATTAACAATCTTTCCCGAGGAAAAGACTATCATATGATGTTATTTGCTTATACCATCAAGCACCATCATTTAAATAAAGCATATTCATCTGCATTTAAGAGCTGAATCCTTTGTGAAGAGAACTCCACGGACCAGACGGAAAGCTGACACAAGCTTGTGCTGATGCGTCAGCCATCTGTTCCCAATCAATTCCAGCATTGCAGAGGTTTGCCAAAGTTCGCATGTGTTTCATCCCATACTGGGATAAGGATCCGCAATGTTTTTCGAAAGTCCTAACCTGAGAAGAAAATTTCACAAAATCTTTTGGAATATAACTACTTAGCTACATGAGAGACTTAAGTGACAGCATTAATAGGCATTACCATTGTTTTAAGACAGTTCCAGTCATCGACTAGAGGTTGCCCAGCTGGACGAACAGCATTCAATATTTCTGAAGCCTTTTCAATTCCAAACAAAAGCTTCCCGATAAGTTTGACGCTATTGTCTATATGCATCCTGTGTGACATTGCATCGAGGAAATCCTTTTGAGCCCCAACTTTCCTTGGAGACCCTTCAGGAGCCTTGCGGTACTGCAAAAGGTAAAGTGACAGGTTAAAAAAGGTAGAGGTTTAATTGCTTTTGACAATAACTGCTGAAAGAAATTTTAATTTTACAACCTAGAAGAACGTAAATCATTTAATCATTCAGTTTGATATGTTATGGCACTCAAAGTTCTTGCTCATGTGTGATCCAAACTGCAGTACTGCAAAATGCAGCTTTTGATATTCATGTCCTTAAAATGTCAGCTGTCAACATCCTGTACTAGCCCAGAATAATGACTTTTTTTTCTTCTTCTTTATATTGTGCATTGACCACCTCTTATAAACCCTCAGATATACCTTTAAAGGAATCAAATAAGATCAGTGCTATCAGTTATAGCATACCAATACTTGCGGGCTATTTTCTCCAAATCAACTCAAAGAAACAGTCATCATTCCTATTGCACAACTTCTATCAAATGTAGTGTTGCCCCAATGCAGAAGGAAGCTTCAGTACCATCCACTCATCTAAAAGTTAACAGCTCATGGCATTCAATCGAAAGATAAGCGGTTAGGGACCCAAACCTTATCCCAGAAATGAAGTAGATCAGCATCACGCTGGTTAACAGCTTTTGAGCGTGGTCTTAAGGAGTTCTCATCAACAAAAGTGTAGTTATCGTTTGCCGGATTGGTGCCTATATACAGGAAGACATTTTCTTTGCTAAGGTCTATGTCACCATATTGCATGACATGAGAACCATATGCAGAGTTGTCATTTGCAGTCCTCCTTTTCACCTGTGAAAACAAAACAGAAAATATTTTTCTGATAATATATGGATTAAAGCATCAAAGGACCAGAACAGTAATTGAAACGCTCATACTTTACAAAATGAAGCATAAAGTTAAGGCCATTACCAGTTCATATTGCTGGTGTAAAGTTTCTGTCCGCAAATTGTGTATATCACTGTCCATATTCATGAAAACAAAACATCAATATTTATCAACAAGAAAAAGAAAAGAGGAAAATTGAATTTTACATAGTTCTAGACTTTGGAATGCATGTTCAACCCAGCAAACTTATCGACTACATAACCAAAAAAAATTTTATTGTGTATTGTGAGTTCCAAATTTCATATTAATTACTTGAAATCTACGCAAGAACATTTTTTAATGCAAACTTTGTATACCTGTCCTCCATCCAAGCAACACTGTACAGGTCGCCCAAGCAGGTTTCATATTCAGGTGGAGGGCTAGGATACTCCCCAGGACAATAAGTTCCCCAACTGCTTTCTTCTGCATTTGCTGCCGTGGTTGCATATATATTCAAACCTTCCGGAAGAAGACCCTCAAAGATGCTTCCCGATTCACAAGCTTCAAGATAAAACACCTGTCATACAGATACACTCCATCATAAAAACATCATTTACCAAGCTTTTCGAAACTTCATCTAGTAACTTACCAAGCTTTTATAGGTTCCAGAAGCATGCTTCTCTTTTAATACCTCAATCAAATCATTAGCATAAAGGAATGGATTGGTAGGCATCCCTGAAAAGAAGCCATAATAATATCAACAAGATTGGCTCAATCATTAGTAACCACGGTATCCAGTCACATTAGAAGTTTTGTCAACAGTAAACAAAAATACATGTAACTATCCAGAGTCAGTTTCCTCGTGCAAATAAAAACACACCATCCTTTCAAATTGATAAGTGGTCTAATTGAAAATATTGAGGCTATTTGCATATTAAAATCCTACTACAACCCTCGCTTTTTAATTTGAGAACAAATTTAAAGAAACATATTTCTTTGATCAATCAGGAAGTTGGATTATAGATAACAGAAGATTTATGTCCATATCTTTCTAAATGCATCTGAGTCTTCCAGATCACAAAGCAGGCCTAGCAGCTTAGGGATCAAACTACTCGGGTTATAACTATGATTTGCAAAATGAAGACACCAAAAGAATAAATTTTTTGTATCTTTGATCTTTCCTGTGTGAGCTTAAGCATACCAGTAACAGAAATTAAAAAAATGGAAAGGCATTTGAATTTTCGCTCAGAAGAAAACAGCATAAACCATGTCGTACACAAGCTTTAGCATTCTAGAAGTTAATTTCAGTTACGATACTGACCTAGAACTCCAGGACCACCATGGTCTGTGTAATATATGAATATATGATCATTTGGCCCGCTGTCCACAACTTTCCCACTACCCCCAACAAGAGCAGATTTGTTTCCGAGAATAACGGCAAAAAAATTATCCACAGTAACATCTTCACCAGTATAGTCCTGTAGCAAGAAAAGCACTAGTGTGGGATTGGAAAGCACAAACACATGCAATCATGCAGAAGCATGGGAAATGAAACGAAAGAAAAAAGGAAAAATGAAAAGACCTTGGGAACTCCCTTGTAGACATCTTCACCAGCTGGGTTGTTAATGATGATTCCAGGCCTTGGATTTTCTTCATTAAAAGCAATGTCATCATACATGAAGACGATTATATTTTCCTCCTTCAGTCCACCTTTCTTCAAGAGCTGATAGGCATGACAAACATCAGCCTGAAACAAGAAATGCCAATTGTCGACAACAGTCAGGAGATAGAACGATATCATAAATAAAGATTTTGTTAAACTTAAAAGAACTCTCCCTACGCATTTTAAAATAAGATATTAACAGACATAGGCTCCATACCTGTTTAACTCGTAATATCAATCAGTCAACAGGCAAATGTTCTAGATAACAAATAATCCTTTTTACAATAAAGAACAAATAAAAGAAAATTGCATGATTAAACAAGATTTTAAGTCTTGAGCATCAAAATTAAGCTGCAGTCAAAATTCAGTTGTCTTTGTTCATCAAATATCAACACGAGTTCTACCGTATGCAAAGAATTATCTGCTAACTTATCATTAAAAAAAAAAAAAAAACATGAACTTCATACTCGAAATATTTTTTAACAAAAAAAAAAAAAAAAGGAAGCTAGCCAGAGCTATACATATATGTGAAGATGGAAGTATGAGAATCCCATAAGCGTTGAACATGGAAAACTTAATTCATAGAAAGAAAATATGACCTGGTGCCTGTAATTCCAGTATCCATTAGATCCAGCGACGAGGACGGCCCACCTGGTACCCGTGGAATCATCGTCAGCATGACTGAATAATCCAGAAGAAGCTTCCGAAGGCAATCGGAGAAAATCTCCGACGGTTAATCGACTACCGACAGAGACGTCGGACAGAACGAGCAGGAGGAAAATCAGCGCGGCGAGGCGCGTCATGGTCCTGTGAGGTAGTGATGATTGGTGGGCGAAAGGGTGAATATATGGCGACCTTTGTTTGTGTTTTGTTTTATAGCAGACGGTCAAGACTGGTTGGAAGGAGAAAGCAGGCGTATAAAGCGACTCAAAATTACCTGAAAGAGGATTGGTGGGAAGGAGGACAGGTGTTGCCTATTTACTGGGTGACGCTGGCCTTAAAAAGGGAAATAAATGAGATTTGGAATTCGAGTAATTTATATGAATTAGTAGTTGCTTATCTCAGTTAAGCATGAGAACTTTAAACTTTGAAGCACTTCCAGTGACCTTTATGATGTACTTTAGGTGGAAGGTTAGCTAGATTATACGTATGAGAAAAATATGCGAAAATACTCAAGTAAACATGGGCGAGTGAGATCAGAATTGGTGTAAATTTTGATAAAGTTTCGAACTTTATAGAGATTGACTCGACCCAAGCTAAAGACTTGGCCCATGCTCGAATGAATGGACCACAACTAGCGGACTTATTATGGGATGCATTGGATCAGGTCAATGTGTTATATGGGTTTCAGCAAGATTATACTGCATCATCAATAGATAGAGATCGTGGAGAGATCTTAGATGATGTGGTGACAACTAGGAGGTAGAGTTGCAGTAGGACTCAACATCTGAAGATAGCGGAGATCTTCGAGTATAAAGATGTTAATTTCTTATTTTAATGTAAACTCTATCTTTCTGTTATCTTGTAGATTCTATTTTATTAGTTAAAGTCTTACTTAGATGAGGGCGTCATCCAATTGGTCTATGTGATGTAATCTAATAGAGATAGACGCGATCTTAACACGATCTTAGGTAGTTCAGTTTAAGTAAGATTCTGAATGTAACTTGGCTTCCAAGCTAAAGTGCCTATATATAGCCAATTCGAGCTTTGCTATCCTCATTCAATTAGAGAGTGAATTCCTTGTATTCTTTTGAAGGAAAGTAATATAAAGGTTGGTTTTACCATATCTCTCTTGTTTCCTGGTTGCCTTTATTTTCTTATTGCCTTCATAGTATTGTTTTTTCAAGGGTGTGAGGTAAACATTTCAAGGGTTGTTAACGACTGAAGTCTTGTTTAGGCGGATCTAAGTGAGACTGTCGTGCAAAGGGTGTTGGTGATTAACTTCGGTGAAAATTTGAGTCTCATTGTGACCTTTGTAACAATTGGTATCAGAGCTTAATTTCGGTATGGTAGTAGGCAACTTGACATAACAAGTAACTAGGGTGGAGGCATTCATTGGACCGATTTCTGCGGGAGAGGAGGAGGTCCCATCCTATCAATTACGATTCGAGGTGATGGAAGATCAGATTCAACAGTTGCAACAATAGATGGCAGATTTGTTGAAGACACACAAAGAGGCCCAGTTGGAGATCACTGTGCTGAGGTGTGCCGTTGCAACGCTAGATGTTAGTCAGGTTGAAAGCTCCACACTACAACTTCCATCTGTGAAGGTAAGTGAACACAGGGTGTTTGAAGGCTTGCAGGATGCCAAGGTGTTGGAGAATTTCTTGTGGGATATAGAGCAGTACTTTACAACTGCTAGTGTGTCTGATACTAAGAAGGTCAATATGACAACCATGTACTTAGATGGAGATGCCAAGCTCTGGTGGAGAATGAGGACCTTTGCAAAGATCAGTGCGGGTAGAACTTCTGTGGAAACATGGGGGCAGATGAAGAAAGAGCTCAAGGATCAATTCCTTCCCATAAATACTTCTTGGCTCGCGAGAGATGCCTTGAAGAAGCTCAAGTAGGATGGATCGGTAAGAGACTATGTCAAATCATTTATTTCTCTAATGCTTGATATTGAGAATATGTTAGATGAGGACAATCTCTTCAATTTTCTGTTTGGGTTACAACCGTGGGCTTAAATAGAGTTACAGAGACAAAATGTTAAGTACGTGGTTGGTGAATTCGAGGCTGCTGATGCCTTGGTGGATTTTCGAATGACGAAAGAATCTGAGGCAAGCTCCTCAAAATCTTCCAAGGGCAAAGACCACGCCTAATAGGAGAAGACCGAGGGGAAGAAGAAGAAAGACTATAAGAAGGGGGATTTCAAGGACAAGGGCAAGCAGAATGGTGGCTTTAAGAACGGGGAAACGTCCTCAAAGAAGGACAAAGTTGCTTATTACTTGTGCAGCGGTCCACACTTTGTCAGAGAGTGCCCGAGAAAGGAGAAGCTGAATACCCTGATTGCCAAAGAAGACGATGAATCTTCAAAAGATGCGGCACTAAATCCGATCGCCTTGCTTAATGCGGTTAGTAATGAGCCGATTCCCTTTAATAGATTAATGTACGTAGGTGTACAGGTTGGGAAGAAAGACATGACCGCAATGTTGAATATAAGTGCGACCCACATTTTTTTAGGGAAAAGATGGTTTGAAAGTTGGACATAAGGGTGTCTAAAGCCCCAATGAAGATTAAAACCCCAGTGGGGAAGGCACAAGTAGTTGCGACAATTGCTTACAACGTTCCAGTCTGGATTGGAAGTTGGCGTGCCAAGATGAACTTCATTATCATACCATTGGAGGATTTCGAGATGATAATGGGGGTCGATTTCCTTAAAGCAACAAAGGTGGTGGTATATCCGCGTTTGGGAGGTATGATGTTAATGAACTATTAAAATTCCTTCTACGTGAATTGTTGTAGGTTTGATGGTGGAATGACAGATGCTACAACTTCGGTAAGACATGTTTCAGCCATGAGCATCGAGAAAGGGTTGAAGAAAGGTATAGAGACCTATCTCGCTGCCATGTAGGAAATTAGCGAAGACCATACGGTGGAAGTCCCTGATGCGGTTGTAAGTTTGTTGACGGAGTTTCGGGAGGTGATACTAAAAGAGTTGTTGAAAACTCTTCCCCCTTATCGTGAGGTAGATCATAGGATCAAGTTGGTTCCTGGAGTGATCCCACTTGCACGTGCCCTATATAGGATGTCCCCGATAGAATTGGCGAAACTTCATAAACAACTTGGTGAGTTGTTGGAAGCAGGGTTCATCCAACCATCCAAAGCCCTATATGGTGCCCTGATATTGTTTTAGAAGAAACAAGACAGTACACTTCGGATGTGTGTGGACTATCGAGCGTTAAACAAGGTAACGATCAAAAACAAGTATCCGGTACCTTTGGTTCAAGATATGATGGACAGGTTGTTCAGGACCGAGATGTTCACTAAGTTGGATCTTCAGAGTGGGTATTGGTAAGTGCGGATAGCTGAGGGTGATGAGCAAAAGGCAACTTGCGTAACTCGGTATGGATCCTACAAATTTTTAGTTATACCGTTTGGATTAACTAACACACCTGCTACATTTTGCAACCTTATGGATGACGTGCTGTACGATTTCTTGGATGAGTTTGTTGTGAACTACTTAGACGATAACATGGTGTATAGCATTAAAATGGCAGAACATGAGGAACAAGTGAGGCAGGTGTTCGAAAGACTAAGGCAGCACAAGTTCTACGTGAAGATGGAGAAGTGTGAGTTTGCCCAGTTGGAGATCAGATTCTTGGGTCATGTGGTGAGCAAGGGTTAAGTTAGGACGGATCTAAGAAAGGTGAAAGCGATAGTTGAGTGACTCCCACAATAGTAAGAGAATTGTAGAGTTTTCTTGACCTGGCGAACTCCTATAGGTAGTTCATTGTAGGATATTCTAAGAAAGCGGCGCTATTGAAGAACTTGCTAAAGAAGAAGCAAGAGTGGTGTTGGTCCAGTGCATGTAAGGAGGTATTCGAGAAACTTAAAGTCACTATCTCAATCAAACCTGTGTTGAAGCTGTCCATGTTTGATCTTCCATTTGAGGTACAAATTGATGCTTCGGACAAAGCCATTGGCAGAGTCCTTATACAGGAGAGTCATCCAGTAGCATTTGAGAGCCGAAAGCATAAGGGTGCGGAGCAGCGTTACTCGACGCATGAGAAGGAGATGCTTGCAGTGGTGCATTGCCTTGAGATGTGGCGAGTATATTTGCTGGATACCAGGTTCGTTGTCCGAACGGATAATGTTGCTAACACGTTTTTCAGGACCCAAAAGAAGTTATCTGCAAAATAAGCCTAGTGGTAGGAGTTTCTTGTTGAGTATGACTTTGTGTGGAAGCATATACCAGGAAGGTACAACAACGTGGAAGATGCCTTGAGTAGGAAGGAGGTATTTGAGACCTTTTATTCGGTCACGAGGGTGGAGTCCAACCTATTGGACCAAATTAAGGTGACAACCTCATTAGACACCATGTACTGTAAGTTGATTTCTCAAGTTAAGGAAGGTGTTGTACATAGATTTTGGCTCGACGATGATAGGCGTTTGATGACTAAGAGTAGTCAAGTATATGTGTCGAGCTTTGGTGGATTGCGGAAATAACTATTGAAGGAGACGCATGACTCACAGTTGGGTTGGTCACCTAAGAGTCCAACAGATGCTAGCGCTCCTATCTCATTCCTATGTTTGGCCGAAGATGGAGAATGACGTGGAATGTTACATCAAGACGTGCCTCGTTTGTCAGTTGGATAAGCCGGAGAGGAAGAAGGAAGCCAGTTTACTATAGCCCTTACCCATCTTTGAGAGACCGTGGATGTTGGTTTTAATGGATTTCATTAGTGGATTTCCAAAAGTGGACAATATGACATCAATCATGGTGGTGGTTGACAGATTCTCCAAGTATGCGATCTTCGTTCCAGCTCATATGACTTGTCCCTCAGATGTTGCGGCCGAGCTGTTTTACAAGAATGTGGTCAAGTATTTCGGAGTTCCAACGGATATTATGAGCGACCGAGATTGTAACATCCTGTTCCCATACTAAGGGTTAGAACCCTAAAATATGGTACATGTGAGATCAATGAGAGATTAAGAAAAATGCATTTTCATGCTCATGCATATTGTCAGCATACACACATGTGAATTTGAATTTTTGCACACATTATAATGGTTGCACATGCATTCATTGACATTTAGGGTATAATTGAATTGTAATGTGATATTATTGAGAATTGTGGTTTATTTGTATTGAAAATTGGTTTAGAGAGTATAATTGTTGATTTAGAATTTTTTGAGAACTTTTGGAAATTTTCTGAAAATTTGGGGTAAATTTGGACTAGAAAAAATGTCAAGTGGCAAGACAAATGATAAATGGTAGTAAAATTAACTGTCAAATGGCAATGGAAATTTTGATAAATGACTTTGGGATTTATCGACAAGTATCAATGAAAATTGGGAGACAATTAGAATAGAAATTGGATTAAAGTTATAAGAATTGGTGTCACTCGCCAAACAATACCTTAAGTCCACTAATCCTTGAATTTTAAAGACCCCCCCCCCTTTTGGTTTTGTCTCCCACGATGCTTTATGTTAAAAGAAGCTTAGGGTTTTGTTTTTGGCTCTCTCCAACTTCCTCTTCGTGCCTTCTTTTCTCTTCTTCTTCTTGATTTTTATTCTTTAAATCTCCACCCACGTTGAACCTCTCATCTTTTAATTTCTACTTCCTTCATGTTGTCTTCTTCATTGCCTCAAGAAAACCTAAATCTTCAAACCTCCATGATGATTTATGTGGGATGCATGGAAAATTAGGGATTCTTGGTGATCTTGAAGAGTTTGAAGAATTGGAAGCTAAACCAAGTAAGTTATGCATTAAATGTCATGGGTATGGTTAAATGAAGCTAGATTGATGAGTAAATGAAGATTGATTACTTGATTATGTAATTTTC
>JANIHZ010000001.1:11706671-11717760 GCA_027478365.1 Erythroxylum rufum
CTCGACTTGTAAGTCTTGTAACTCGACTTGTAACATGCTTAGGTGGGATGATGGATGATTAAAGGTATAGATTCAATATGATTGATGAAACCTAAATCATTCCATATAGTCATTGTGACTATAATCCTACAGCTTGGATGAGACCAGAGTTTGAAATCCCTCACACATAATATGAAAACTAACGCCTTCCATTAATATGGGGAGAACCAGAGTTCTTATGGTCGTGTATAAGGAGAGAGGGTCGAAGACTTAATTGTTAAGTTTGTGAAAATTTTGTTTTTCAAGCTTCTCTCCAAAGATACACGATACTCTTCTCTTCTCCAAGGGTTCTTCATCGTCTCCTTCCTTTACTCTCCTAGAATAAGGTAAGAGCTAGCACTCTGTACTTATTCTAGTTATTCCCGGGTCAAAGGGTTTGCCCCGGTTAGGTTCTCCGACCTCTGCGTGGATACCATTAGAGACGATCTCTTTTGGTCGTTATGGTTTGACATCTTTATATAGACACATGGATTCTAGCTTTCGGGAAGGTCTCGGAACAAAAATTTTTATTTTTCCGCACCGTGTGCATGTGATGTACACACCGAGATTTTCCTACAGTTAGTTTCCAATGGCACTCCAATCTAACATTTGCTCTCCTTTCTACTGGCTTTGTTCAAGTACAATCCGATCACTCCATGTTCAAAAAGACAGTAGGTGAAACCTTCATCATTTTGCTTGTTTATGTTGATGACATGCTACTCGCCAGTAATGATTTGCAGCTCATACAAACCACCAAAACATTCCTTGATGATACCTTCAAAATCAAAGATCTCAGCCCTACAAAATATTTTTTAGGACTTGAATTAGCAAGATCCTCTACTGGTATAAATCTGAGTCAACATAAATATACAATCGACTTACTTCAAGACACCGGATTTTTGCTTTCAAAACCATCCGCTACACTTATGGCTTCAGATCTCTGATTATCCTCATCTAGAGACTACATCGCTGACCCATCTTCCTTCCGCTGCTTGATTGGAATTCTCCTTTACTTGACCACCACAAGACCTGATATATCCTTCATCGTCCAACAACTTTCACAATTCATGAACGCACCAACAAATTCTTACCTTCAAGCACCGCATCGAATCCTTCGATATTTAAAGAAATCTCCAAGTTAAGGGCTCTTATTCCGCTGAGACTCACCACTCAAACTCTGTGCATTCTCTGATTCTGACTGGGGAACTACTCCCAACTCATGGAAATCTGTCACTGGATACTGCGTTTTTCTCAGATCTTCCTTGATCTCGTGGAAATCAAAGAAACAACCGACTGTCTCTAAAAGTTCTTCTGAAGCAGAGTATAGAGCCCTCCCCACCACAACGTGTGAACTCCAATGGTTGTTCTATCTTCTTTAAGACATCGGAATCAACCATCTCCAACTAGCGTATCTTTACTGCGACAACCTTTCCGCCATATACATCGCAGAAAATTTGATCTTTCACAAACGAACAAAGCACATCAAGATCGATTGCCATGTCGTTCATGAAAAATTGCAGAAAGGAATCATCCACCTTCTTCCCATCTCCACCAACGCGCAACTAGCAGACATCTTCACAAAAGCTCTACCAAAATCTTCCTTTCAATATCTGAAACTCAAGCTAGGCATTGTCCACAATCGGCGGCGTGTCAACCGACCTCGAGCTTTCGGCGGCGTGTGAAGAGAAATAAAGAGTGAAGGAAACCTAGGAGACAAAATACGAT
Organism: Erythroxylum rufum; assembly: GCA_027478365.1. NCBI lineage: Eukaryota > Viridiplantae > Streptophyta > Magnoliopsida > Malpighiales > Erythroxylaceae > Erythroxylum > Erythroxylum rufum. Next base: position 11,708,415 of record JANIHZ010000001.1, read on the forward strand.
GGGTCAAAGGATTTGTTTGGTTTTGGGCTTAAGATAATGACTTTGGACTAATAGTCCAGTCCACTTTATTTAGTCCAAACCCACTATTTTTTGATCCACTTTCTATTTTTATTTCCTTCTTATATTTTCAGTAGCAAATCCTTTCTATTACAGATTATATGTTCTGTTACAACAAACTGTGCACAGAATACGTATATAAAGGGTTGGAATTCATGACATAAGATTTGAGCCGATTTTATCTTTCATTACATCTTTTGTCACTTAGCCTTAAAATGATGCCCATCTCTAAACATCACACTATGACCAACGAATGCAGTCTACTTTTTGAGTCAAACTCCGCCACACTCATTTGGTGCACTTTGCAATAAGTAATCTTTAATTGAATCAGACTTTAGGTTTCTTTTTTTTTTTCTCGATTACTATCAATAGCTTCAGAGGTTTGATTTCTATTGAAGCAATAGCTTTCAAAAGTTCTTTTAACCAAAAAAAATAAATAAGAAATTATCTTTGAAAGTTCATCAACTAGTTTTATTACTAGTTCCAAGATTGTATTGATATGCTCCTTTTTGTCCTCACAAATAACTGAAAATCAATCCACCTTGCAGCTATGACGACCTCTCAAAATAATAGAAATAGCTGTCTTTTCGTATGACATTTTCATGAAGTTTATGTCTTTATATCCAATTGGTTGGTTGTAATTTTATGTATGATTTTATTATTTTAATTAATAAATGTATTATTTATCTTTATATATTTTGTTAATTATATTTAATATTTGAATACTAAAGGAAAATTCACTTGAATAATTATTGTACAACTGAAATTATGATAAGATCATAATTATGAGATTCAATTTGCATTTATGTATTATTTTTAAATTGTTTCTAGTTATAGTTTCATTAAGATGGAGTAATAATGAAAAAGCAAAACTAGCACAAGTTATGCTTCTTTCTTATGAAGAAAGTAACTGATCTTATAAATTAAAGTATGAAGATACTTAAACAAATGAGTACGTGTTTATTAGAGAATAAGTTTACTAAACTAATCTCAACATTACTAAGGTATCTTATATGGAAATTAATATATCTTGATATTACTTATGACATATTCTCTTTATGATAGTTCAATCGGTTGCACTTAAATACAATGTTAACCATATGAAGAAAGTTAAGTAAATCAATAAATGATTCGTCACTCTAAAGTAATTAAATAGAATGTTCCATTATTCTTGATTAATAGTGATTTAAGGAATTCTTTAGTTTGAGGGAATTGACATTAGAAAAGATATTTTCAAATATCAACTATAAATCAATTACTAAATAACAAGAATGAACATGAATGGATTTAAAAAGTGTAGATGTTATATCCATAATCTATGTCCAACTAGAATATTTAATGACGAAATAATTAAATCATACATCAAAGCGTACATGGATAACTTAAGTTAAACATTACATCACAATCATATATGGACAAATTAAGTTAAATCATTTTGATATTCCCAATATTGTGGCATGACATATTGCTAGACATCAATCTTGGTCTATGATTATGAATTGTTTAATCAAAGAATTAAAGATAAATCAAAAATAGTTTTAATTTATCTAATTACAGTTCACAAACATCGTCAATATATTAGGAGCCTAATTGGTCACGCATAAGGAGAAGTTAAAAAGAGAAAATTCAAATTAAATTAAGATGAACTTAATTGTGAAATTTGATAAATTTAAGGGATCAAATATGAGATATTTGATTTTAATAACTAAATTAAATTATAATTAGATTTTGACTTTAACTATAATTAAAATACTTGATTTTAATATAAATAAAACCCTAATATTTTTTCTATTTATAGGAAATAAGTGTAATGAAGTTAGCACTCATACTTAATTTCTCTCAAAAGTTGAGTTTTTTTTCACCGCTCTTTAGTTATTGTTAGAGGCTGAATGTTTAAACAACTCATAGTTGACTATCGGAAAACGTTTCGGTAGAAACTTGAATAAGAAACAATTTAATTAATTTATGATTCATGTTTTTTAAGTTATTCAATTATTACATTTCAATCAAAAATTGTAAAATTTTAATTTTTAGCTTTGCTCGTGATTAGATCACGGTTGATTTCCCAATGGTGGTATTTGAATCTCTTTTAATTGATTAACTTGATTATTATTGATTTGATAAAATAAGGCTTTAAAAAATGTTTTGATGAATTAGAGTTTAATATTTTCATCTTCTTCTTTTTTTAGCTTCCTAGAAAACGACATTTATGCCTTTTGTTTAGTCTTTGCCTAGTTGATTTCTTTTTGAAAACAACAAATTATGATGCATGATCTTTGCCTAGTCTTTGCCTAGTTGGGGATTGGATATGTTTTGTGTGTGTGTTGGTTCTGGAATGGGGTTGAATCTGCGTGTTTTCATTCTAGTTTGGTGTTTATGCTTGTTTGAATAAATGGCAGTAGACGCTAGGCTTCTCCTACGGTGAGCTTCCACCAGTGATGAATATGGCCGCTAGTGATAAAGCTGCCAATGGTGATTTGTCAATGACTGGGGTGACAGTCAGCCAAAAGAAAAGGGGGAGCAACCCAGGTGGTGGCTGAAGGAGAACAAAAGGGAGGCGACGACACAAAAACAAAACTCTTAAAACTTACAAAAAAATGTTCCGGTGTGTATACACGCACTAGAAAATCCCCACCTAATTTTTATTTTAAATTCTATAGGTGTTAAGCTTTACTTTTTAGTTAAATTGTTTAAATTCCTAATAAATTTGAAAATTTATTTTTTATTGTTTGAAATTTTTTCAAAGGATTATTTTTATTAGGAATATTTTGGATTTTTTTCTAAAGGAGATAAACGATTAAATTAAATTAGCTATCAAAGCAATAATTAGAATCAAATAAAAGTTTTAAAAGATTTCTTTAATGATTTGATTATGTTAGAAATTATTAATATAATGAGATTATATTTTTTATAAGACCTAAAATTTTAAAATTATAAATCCCTCAATTAAATATTAAGTATATGTTAAGAACGTGATGGTTGTCATATATTATTTAAGATTAAAATCAGAGTTCTATTTATTATAAGACTTTTTGGGTAAACTCAAAACCTTTTGCCCCAAATTTGTTTTATCTTAAATTGATGGATCTTACTAAATTAAATTTGTATGATTTGGATGAGCAAATTCACGAGCATATGAATTTAGAGGAATATTAAGAATAATATATGCGATAAGTTTTGGCAAAGAGTTGTTATTTAACAAATATAAGAGTCATATAAGAAATTATTAATAAAGTTTTTATCAACCTAATTTAAATTTAGTTGATTTGTTTTTGTTTAGCAAACTCAAGATTAACTATTTTTTAATGTGATCCTAGTATAGTAGGAAATTATTTGATATTTTTTATTTAAAAATGTGGGTCATTACTTGAATAAAATAATAGGAGTGATCAAATATTTATTAAACTCCTTAGTTTATTTAATTTTGTCGCATAAACTAATATTTACTCTTTTGTGTCTTTTCTTTCTCAGAAGAAGATGAGTATTGATGTATCCCTAATAAGACTTTTAGATGCTAGTAAGTTTACTAGACCTAATTTTATGGACTAGTTTTGAAGCTATAAAATTATTCTCAAGAAAGAAAATAAACAGTATTTTTTGACATTCCACTTCTATTGGAGCCTAATACTAATGTAGCTAATGAAGTCTAGGAGCCATAGTAACATTATATAGATGATTTTGAGCAAGATAAATATATGATATTGGCTAGCTTATCTCCTAAGCTTTGGAAGCAGTATTAAAAACATGGATGCTCTTACTATAATTATGCATCTCAAGGAATTATTTGGTGCACAAAATAAGGTGGAAAGTTATAGGACTTATAGAGCATTATATCTATGTAATATGGTATAAATATATTAAGTTAAGTTGTATGCTCTAAAGATCATTAGCTATATTAAAAAATTAAGCCAATTTGGTTATATTATGGATTATGGTTTAAGCATTGATCTAATGCTTCGGTCTCTTACTATAAGCTTGTCATAGTTTATAATAATTTCTTATATGACTCAAAAGGATTTGTTATTACACGAACAACTGAATATGCTTAAAACTGAAGAGGGTTGCTTAAGAAGGAATCCAGTTATGTTCTTATTAAGGATTCTTCCAATAGCAATGAAAAGAGCTATAAGAAGACTAAGAATAAGAAATATAAGGCTTTTGCTAACGTAGTAAAGACAAAAGGTGGTGTCAAGAATAAGTACATTGATAAGGGCACTTAGTTACATTATGAAGACAATTGTCACTGGAAGATGGATCGCAAACTTGTCTTGCTAACATAAAAGATAAGAAGCTTAAGGAAGATATTTCTTATAGGTGTTTATGATTGAAATCAAGCTTTCTACTTATGTGCCATATTCTTGGGTATTAACTACTAGATATGGTTCTTATATTTGTAATAACATGTAGAAGTTAACAAGGAATTGATCATTGAGGAAAGGCTAAGTAGACTTGTAAGTTGGAAATATAGTATGAGTTGTTGGAACTTGTAGTATAGAGTTGCCTTTTGGCCTTGAACTAAACCTGGAAAAATGTTATTATGTTTTAGTTATTACTAAAAACATCATTTCCATTTCTTATTTAAATTTGAGTGGGTTTTTCTTTACCATTAAGAATAAAAGTTGTTCTTTTTATAAAGATGATGTTTATTATAAATTCGGATTACTTACAAATAGTTTGTATGAATTAGATCTTGAAAGGCTAATCCTTAATATAAATAGCAGGAAAAGAAAGTTAAGTGACCAAAATTCATCTTATTTATAACATTGTTAGTTAGGTGATATCAACGAAACTAGAATCACAAAGTTACATAAAGAAGAATATTTTGATCCTTTTGATTATGAATCATATGAAGCTTGTGAATCTTGTTTATTATGAAATATGACCAAACTACCCTTTATTTTAAAGGGAGAGCATGCTAGTACGTTACTAAAGCTTATATATTCAGATGGTTTTGACTCTATGTCTACTCACACTAGAGGTGGATACTAGTATTTCATTACGTTAAAAAATGATCATTCTAGATATGGTTTTAAACATTTGAAAAGTCTAAAGAATATAAACTTTAAACTAAGAAAATTGTTAGAAGTATTAAGACACTTAGATCTAATTGAGGTGGTGAATAATTGGACGACAGGTTTCTTGGTTACTTAAAAGAGAAGAAGATTCTCTCATAATGGACTTCTTCTTGAACTCCACAATATAATGGAGTGCCTGAAAGAAAAAATCATACTATAGTAGATATAATACATTCCATGATGAGTCATACAGACCTTCCTATCTCCATTAAGGGATATGCCCTTAAAACTGCCACCTACCTTTTGCATAAAGTTCCATGTAAATTGGTTGATAAGACACCATATGAGATATGTAATGGTGGCAGATCAAAGTTTTCACACTTAAAGATTTGGGACACGACGCTTATGTGAAGCATGAAACATTTGATAAACTTCAAGCTAAATCAGTTAGATTCAAATTTGTGGAGCATCAAAAAAGAGTATCAACTATCAGTTTTACCATCCTCTTGAGCAAAAGTTATTTGTCTCACATGTTGCATTACTAGAAAGAGAATTTATTCTCAAGGAAAGTAATGGGACTTCGGTAGAACTTAAAGAAGTACAAGAACCACAAATTTACATCCAAATGGAACAATGACCTCAAGTTGATACATATGAAGTACAAATGAGGGTTCAGGAGACATATAATCTATAACATATTAATAGGATACATTGTCCCCCTAGAATAGATCTACAAATTAAAAAGGGGAAGGATAATGTGTCGCTTATAGAAGATGAGGCTACTACTTTTAAAGAAGCAATGTTTTACACTGATTCTTTAAAATGGCTTAAATCTATAGGATCTAAAACGGAATCCGTATGCATTAACCATGTATGGATTTTGGTAGATCCTTCTAATGGTATTATACCTATTATATGCAAGTGGGTTTTTAAGAGAAAAACTGACATGGTTGGTAATGTACATACGTGTAGAGCAAAGTTAGTGGCTAAAGGTTAAAAATAAAAACAAAGAGTTGATTTTGATGAAACCTTTTGCTAGCAGTTATACTTAAATCCATAAGGATCTTATTTGCTATAGCTACATATCATGATTACAAAATCTTGTAAATGGATGTCAAAATAGCATTTTTCAATGGAAATTTAATTGAGGATGTGTAAATGACACAACTTGATGGTTTTTAATCCAATAGATTTCTTAATCAAGTATATAAGTTGCAAAAATCTATTTATATACTTACGCAAACATCATAGAGTTTAAGCATCCATTTTAATGAGATAATCTAAGAGTTTAATTCATAAAAATATGTATGATCCATGTGTTTATAAAAAGGTCAATGAGAGTGCATTCATCTTTCTAGTGCTATATGTGGATGACATATTTCTAATTGGAAATGACATACAAATGCTCCAATATGTCAAGATTTGGTTATATTTTGGGATAAAGATCTATTATGATAAATCAAATAGGATGCATAGCTTATCCCAATCCATGTGCATAGATAAAGTGCTAAAGAGGTTTAGCATGGAGAATTCCAAGAGGGGATTCTTACTTACATCGCGTAAGATTTCTCTCTCACATAATATATCTAAAGACATAAGAAGAAAGAGATAAAATGGATTGTGTTCTATATACCTTGGCAATTGGATCAATCATGTATTCAATTCTATGTACTAGACTAGATGTCTCTTATGATTTAAGCTGTGAAATGTCCTTTAACACAAATAATAACGATTCATATGTATAACATAAATTAAAGGACTTAAAGTAATAACTATTTGGGTCTTATAGTTCAAAATCCATCAAACTAGTGAAGCAAAAAGAAAACACAACAGAGAATCAAGTGTAAAAATTAACATCTAATCAAATCTAGGTATCATCAACTATGATGAATGTAAAAACCCCGTTCTACATATTGTATTCAAGCCTTTATACTAGAAATTGTATGAAGTATAAAGAATTAGAAGAAATCACTCATAAGAATAATGATGAAAAATCTATTACAACTATAAGGAGTAACCCTTTGTAGCAACTTCTTCCTTATTTTCATCACAATTAAGTCACCCATTCCTTCTAACTTTAAGAGGAAATAATAATATAAATTATTTGAAAAAAATGCTTTCCCTATTGATAACTTCTTTTATTTCATTATATTAAAAAATAAAAATATGAAGAAACTACATCAGTAATGGAACTCATTGATAGGGAAAAAAATCATGTTCCATTAGCGATAACGAATTTACATATATGAGCACCCCTATACTTATTCTCATATGTATCAATGAACATCAATATTAAAAAAATACTCCAATAGCCCTGAGGCTTGGGTATGAATTTTTTAGTATGTTAAAGGCTTGTAATATGGTTAACATAAAAATAGAAGACTAATTAATATCAAAAGGGCTTATTCAACAAGAAAATTCATGTCATTAGGTAGGCTATTTGGCTAATGTAGCTTATGAAACAATAAATGCCTCTATTATTTTCATGTTAATGCATGTGATAAAAGTGTAGTCTTAAATTAAAAATCAAGGCAAATTTGGAGATATATTTTATGAAGGTCACACATGAAAGAAAGATAACAATACTAATATGGATATGTTAGTTTAAAAGGCTTAAAATCTTGCTAGTTTATATCTGGCCAGTAGGCACTACTCTTCTAAAGGTGACATACATTGATCAACCATAAGAGTAAGAACACATACCCAAGTTGACATGAATTTCTCTAGTTAATTTGACTTTCTAATTATAACTTTACAATCCTAGAAGCAATAAGAAAATAAATAATGTTTTGTTTTCATTTTCATTTTTATTTTTATTTTATTTTTATTTTATCTTAAATTGTAAAAGGAACTTAAAAACAAACATAAGAACCAAGTTCCGCTCCCTCACACTTAAAACTTATATTGTCCCAAATATAAGATTAAATGTAACATATAGAGCATTCAATAAAAATAAAAATGAAAAAGGAAAGGAATGAACAAACTCCCTTTGTATTACCTCCCAAGTAGTGCCTTTGTTTACTATCGTTGGCTCAACTTCATGTTTTCTTCATCAAGTGGTATAAACTGGGTCTTCAAATATCACCACTTTCACGTTCTCCACTTGAACTCCTTAATAAGGTTTGAGGTAATGACCATTCACCTAAAATTTGGTAATGACCATTCACCTAAAATTTATTCCCTATTTTCAAACCATAAATCCCTATCACACAATATGAAAAATATTAAAAACTACGAAAGGACCAATATAATAGGAACACAGTTTACCTGGAAATATTTTAAGTCTAGAGTGACAAAGAACTTTTTTACCAACATTAAACTTTTTCTAAAGATTATATTGCCATGTTAAGCTCCCAGTCTTCTTATTATAGATTATTTCATTCTCATAAGAATCGTTCCTCATATCTTCAAGCTCTTGCAATTGCAATTTTATATGTATTCTTGCTTCATTAAGAATTATGTTGCAACATATGATATTCCAATCTATCTTATCTTAAAGCTCCATAAGAACATGATACCGCTTTCCAAACACCAATCTATATGGGGACATACATATTGAATTTTTATAGGCTGTCTTATAAGCTTACATTGCATCTTCCAATCTCAAGATGCAATCCTTCATATTAGGTTGAATTATTTTTATCTAATATTAAGTTGATTTATCTGTTGGAAACCTTAGTTTGGCCACTTTTTTTGGGTATGGTTGGAATTGGAAACCTTATATTAGATATGGTATTTCCTAAATAAAGCTTCTATGACCTGATTGCAGAAATGCATTCCTTTATCACTTAGGATAACTCTTGGTATCTTAAACCTAGAAAAGATGTTAAAATTGACAAAAGTTGCATAACTTTAGCATCATTAGTCTTGGTGGCTTTATCTTCTACCCACCTAAAAATATAATCAACTATAAGTAAAATATAACAAAAACAAAAACAAAATAGAGGAAATGGTCCCTTGAAATTAATGCCTAAAAGATCAAAGATTTCACAAACAAGAGTGGGATTTTGTGGCATTTGATTTATATAGGATAAGTTACCTATCCTTTGAAATCTATCATATGAATTGAGAAAGAGATATACATCCTAAAACAATGATAGCTATTGAGCAAGTTTTATATAATAATAAAACTCTCAATACAGCAAGTATACGGATTGTTTCTTGTAATATCAAGCGTATCATTCCCCTAAGACTATTAAACTGTAACGCCCCAAATTAGGGGTTAGCATATTAAGCAAATTTAGTCCGATTTAGGTTCTGTCTCTTTGACAGTT
>JANIHZ010000001.1:11794084-11804810 GCA_027478365.1 Erythroxylum rufum
AATAGCCCAAAAAGATACACTTATGAGCTCGGGGTTCAAGTTTTCCACCATGGTAATTATGAACAAAAGCAACACAATCGAACACTTTATGAGGTAGTTGATTAAGAAAGGGAACCAAGGGATAGGTTTCAAGTAATTTCTGTAAAGGTGTAAGGAAACCCAATGTTTTTGAACGCATTCAATTTATTAGATAAGCAAAAGTAAGAATAGCCTCTCCCCAAAAATAGTTTGGAACATTTGTAGTGAGCATAATGGACTGAGCAACCTCAAGTAAATGCCTATTTTTTCTCTCAGATACACCATTTTGGTGTGGTGCATTGACATAAGAGGTTTGGTGTATAATACCATTGGTGATAAAAAACTTGTCAAAGGCTTGACTTAGGTATTCTTTCCCATTGTCTCTTCTAAAAATCTTAATTTTTGTATGAAATTGATTCAGTATAAAGGAGTAAAAGTCCTTAAAAATATGAAAAACTTCTGCTTTATCCCTTTTAAGATATACCCAAGTCAATCTTGTATGATCATCTATGAAAGTTACAAACCATTTGACATTTTTCTTGGTTTTAATCCTTGATGGCCCCCAGACATCACTATGTATGATAGAAAAAGGTTTAGTGGGTTCATAAGCATGAGGTAAGTAGGAATTTCGTGTGTGTTTAGAGAGTTGGCAAAATTCACACTAAAAAGATGAATCCTTATTATTGAAAAAGGTTGGATATAATTGTTTCATGTAAGATAAACCAGGGTGGCCTAACCTATAGTGCCAAAGTGCAATTTCACTGTTGGATGACACAGTAGCATTTGCTTTACTCCCATTTGAGCTGTCAATATAATATAATCCATCATACTCCCTAGCACTGCCAATCCTCTTCCCCGACTTCAAATCTTGGAAAACACACCCATTAGAGTAAAAGTTAGCTGTGCAATTATGTTCTTTAGTAAATCTCTTCACAGATAGTAGGTTGCACTCCAGACCAGGCATATAAAGGACACTGTTTAGAACAAGTTGATCAACTATTATAACAGTTCCTATTCCTTCAGCCTTAAGAACCTGTCCATTTGCTACCTTAACAGTTCTATGACCTTGACAAGGCAAAATATCAACACATAAATGTTTATCACAGGTCCTGTGATCATTTGCTCCTGAATCAACAATCCAAATACCATGATTTGGGGTTTTGACACCAAAGGCAGTGCGTGTGTTACCTGTATTCACCATATGACTCGTAGATACAACCTTTTCAACTTTTAGATCATACTTGCTCAGGATTTTTCCAAGTAGCTCGACCTCCTCCTTGCTCACTAGTACATTTTCACCTTCTGCCCTTTCAATTCCAGCAACTGCATAGCTTTTTCTCTTTGTTCTGGTTCTATTTTTCAGATTGGGTGGCTTCCCATGGATCTTCCAGCAAGTGTCTCTGGTATGTCCATTTTTCTGACAGTGTTCACACCAAAGCTTACTTGATTTTTTCTTTGATTCTGGTCCAGTAGTTCCTTTGGCAGCCATAGCTAAGGATTCAGGAACCCCATTGTTGTTTAGAGTCCCATGTATCAGTTGTCTTCTGTTTTCTTCACACTTAAAACAAGATTAATTGCTCCCATCGCTGTTGGAAGTGGACTGGTAGCCATGATTCTGCCACGAACATCATCATAAATTGAGTTTAAACCCAGCAGAAACTCATACACTTGTTCTCTTTCCACAATCCTCTTGTAGCAATTTAAATCTTCATTGCACATCCATTGGTGAGGATCATAAAGATCCAATTGTTGCCATAGTTTCACCAATGCTGTGTAATATTGAGTCACTGTCTTCTCTCCTTGCTTGGTCTCTCTCAAGAGACTCTTAATCTGGAACAAGGCAGCAGTATTTTCGATAGTAGAATAGGTTAGTTTGGCGTTTTCCCAAATTTCTTTTGCAGATGTGGCTAGGACAAACTGCTCATTGACTTCTAGGGTCATTGAGTTGATCAACTAACTCATAACAAGGTTGTTTTCAGCCATCCAAGTCTGGTATTTTGGGTCTGATGGGTCAGATGCAGCAGCTGGCACTGTGCTTAAGTGTTTCTCTTTCCCTCTCCCTCTTATGAAATGAGCACCGAGTGAGACCATGGTAGGTAATTATTCCCATTTAGTCTATGACTGACTATGCTGGTTTGGGAATTATCAGTACTGTTCTGGAGAGAGGATGGGTTCGATGCTAATGGAGCCACACCCAACTAGCCAGCGGCAGAGATTTCCTCTGACTCGACCTGCATGGCTCTGATCGTCCCAAAAGAAATCATTCCCTAGTGTTTTGTTCTAGCTCTGATACCATGTACAAAAGTGGGAATAATTTCACTGTGTTATTGAATAGAAAATATACGGCCATATATAGCCTATTACAAGAGAAGTTTAAATCTGGAAATATATCTAGATATATCTAATTTGATCTAATCCCTTAATTTAAGGGATTTGAACTTATTCTATATGAACTATATACAACCTATCTATATCTCAATATAATCTAGATACAACTGTATAGTATCTGTAGAAGAATATTATTATATCACCAACAGAAAGATTTATCACTAAATTATTGCCATGCATGCCATGTAATAAATTAGGTTAGTGACCTAGGGTTGATGAATGTTGTCCAATTCCTTGTACCTTTACAGTTGCTAGAAGTTTTAGAAAATGTGTTGATGTCAAGGTGACTCTTAACTAGAAGTATGTCATTGATTCTATGCTAAAGTCTATTGCATGTGGGACTAGGCAAATTTTAGGTGATTATGGTGAGAAAAAATGTTTCTAAGTCATATATAGTCTTGTTTAAAGGAGATCCTTATAATTCAAAGAGCGTTAAAAAGTCAATATGTGAGTAAGTGGGGCCTCAAGTTTAATTCCTTAAGCGAGATTGCCATCCAAGAGAGACATTTGAAGAGTAAAATGGATTCATTCTTAGAGCTATCAAACATTGGTTGATTTTTGGGATTGTTTTCAAAATTGTATGATGTTGGAGTACAAATTTCAAATTTCTGATTGGTCAAGCATCATACGATGTTGTATCACAAGGGGATAGATAATAGAATCCTTCCTACTGTAGAATGATGTAACTTGATCAAAGTTGACTTTTGTAAAACATGGCTCATTTTTTTTATTATCTCATGAGTTGGCTTTTTATTGCATCCATTTAGCGAGCAATATAGGATGTGTCAATATTCGGTCTTAATATTTCAATCTTTTATTAGCAAGAATGGAGGATTCAACATGGATTAGATGTTAATGGGTACTCAATTGTTTGTGAAGTATAGTCATACCATCTAATAGTTATGGCATTATATGGTTAATCATCAAGAGGTTTGCCAAAGACCTAATTGGATAACTTCATGGATTAGATGTTAATGGATACTTCAATTGTTTGTGAAGTATAGTCATACCATCTAATAGTTATGGCATTATATGGTTGAACATCAGGAGGTTTGCCAAAGTCCTAATTGGATAGCTTCTTTTCCTTTATATTGGCCTAGGTCCTTAGCTTACTTTTTCCACATCAAGAACTAAAATCACTAGGTGATTGGAAGGATCTTTTCATTTACCATTATTGTAATGCGTTATGTCTACTTATTACAGATGAAATAAGATATAAAATTTTGCTTATATTGTTGAAATTTATACAAGCTAATAGTATGGTTTGTTCACTGGATCACCGAATGTTAAATGCGTTAAATACAAGTTGCTAATAGTGATAAACTTAATTTAAAGATCTTGATTTGTGATTTATTCCTTCTTACTAAATCAATAATCCCTCATTATCTCCCCATTGCTTTTATGTTTTGTTTCTAACTCTCGATTTTGGTGCAATACTTTTCTTCAGACATCTTTTCAGATGAGAAGTCACCAATGAATTACTTTATAAATGAGATGAACAAGGGTAATGCATTAAGGAGGACAACAACTCTTGGTAGTGAGAAAGAAAGGGAGAGAGTTTATGATACAATCTTTCGGTTGCCTTGGAGATGTGAATTGGTATCTTTTGGCTTTTCTCCTCTAGCATCTAACTATACCTATTATAGTTTTTCTAGCAATCATACACATTGTTATTAGGTCATTTGCTTAAAGTAAGTTCCCTTTCATTTCATTTGTTTATAACATTCCACTTGATGCTTTTGCAGCTTATAGATGTTGGCTTCTTTGTGTGCTTGGATTCATTCTTGTCATTGTTAACAGTCATGCCAACAAGAATTGTGATGAAAATTTGGAGGGTACTCCGTACAAGGTTAGCTGTACTTTATGCATACTTGCGCAAACATAAAGTCTTTTTTCTTTTGGAAGTTAAATTGACTTAATGGTAAACAAGAGAGTACAAGACATCAACCCATGACAAAAGCGGGATCATGCAATTGGTCTAGCAATAAAACTAGTAATGACATCTCGGCAACTATAAGCATTGCTATTTATACAAGGCTAAATGTTCCAATACTTGAAGCTCAAAGGCCTAGTAGGTTATTAGCTAACAGTTTAGCAGCATATAGTTATAACACCTGAATTATAGCTCTTTCATGTCTGTGGTTTGTTATGGCCTTTGGACTGTGGGCAGATTCCGCTTCATGAGCAGCTTGATGTCTATTATTTTTTTTCAGAAATTAATGGATTTCATTATAAAAAAATATATACAATCTAGAGGACAAAGTTGATATAATCCATAGAATCTAGATTACAGAGATGTATGGTTCCTTGTAATCGTCTATGTAGACATCTATTATTTCTCTTGCCTAGCTACATTTCCGTGTTTGAATATTTAGTTCATATAGATAGTGGTCACACTCGAGGAGTGAGCAAGGTTTTGACTCATTTTATAAGCCAGAGACCATTTGCCATGAAGTTTTCCCTTAACCAATTGATAGTCTTATGGCTGAACTCCTGTTGGTCTAGTTTTTGGTTGTTGTACAGTCTATGATTATGTTCCCTCCATATAACATACATTAAATAACCAAATGCCAATTTGAAGACTTGTATATCAATTTTCTTAGAGCCTTGATTTTTGCTTGACCAAACCACTATGTTATCCCAATTGCACATATTGCATTGCAAGTTACATAGTGTAAGGATTGGTTTCCATTGTGTGTGAGTGAATTCACAATTAAAGTAGATATGCCCAGTGTTTCCTTTTCCATTTTACAAAATATGCAGGTGGAATGAGTAGAGGGATCTTTGTGAATCCTATCCTTGGTCCAGGCTTCCTTTGACTACTAGCTATAGATTGAATGAGACTTTAGGAACATTATTTCCATGCCAGACTTTTTGACTCATAGAGTAGGTTGATTTATGTACTTGAAGATATCTCTATTTGATATGTTGGTGAACCTCCTTGAGCTATGTTTAGTCCAAATCATTAGATCTTCTATGTGTTGATTAGGATGTTGACTAGGCATGTCATTCATGATTGAGGAAAATCCTCTTAAGTGATGTCTAGAACAACACTAGCTCTCCCATTTATGATTGTTTTAACTTTTTCAAGGTCTATGAAGTATTCACCTTGATTTTAGCATTCCATATGGTATCCCCTTTAAGGAAGTGGTTATGCACCCATGTGATGCCTAATAAACATTCAAGCTACTGATTATTGAAATGATGCCAGTATAGGTCACGAACCTGTTTTGCCAATTGCTCAACCTTCTATGGACTTTGTCTAGCAATGATTGACAATCCCAAAAGTGTCTTTTGGTTATAATGGGGATGCTTATGTACTTAAAAGGGAGATGTTTTTGCTTGAGGGGTTATCGCCCACAAATTGACTCTAGGTTTTCATAGCAGTTTTTGCTGCCCAATCTAGCGGAAGTTGGTGAGTGGGGAAGGACCAAGAATAAGAGATTTGGAAGTTGAGCATTTAAGGGAGGATAAGGTGGTGGTGGTTAGAGTTGTATGAGAAGGTTTGGTGAGGCTAAAGGTAGCCATATGTTGGGATGCATGAGTAGTACTAGGAGATAAGCCTGAGAAAACAGGCAAGGTAAGTGAAGTTGAGCTTTTAGAAGCGAATTTCGGTGGTACTGAAGTCCCTGAATGATTGGTTTCTTGAGAATTTGCAGGCTTTAAACGAGTGGCTGAGGGTTTGCCTAAGACCAGATCTAAGGATACTGAGGAATGTGGTAAGATGCTGTTTATCAACGATTGGGATGGGATGCCAAGTGACGAGAAAGGGGGGTCTGGTTCCATTCCCAAACGGGAAAGGAATCTTATAGATGTTTAGCTGGGAAAAAGGGACATTGCAAAAAAAGGGGTAAGTAAATTGATGTTGGATAGAAAAGGTCAGTTGCAATGAAGGGTTCAAAGGTCAAATATAGAGAGAAGTTAGAGAAACTTGCTTCTTATTTCACGAAGTTAGAGAAGTTAGATAAACTTTATCCCACGCCTACATTTTGTGCTTGTTATATTGCTTTCATATGTCTTAAAACATTGGATCATGGATCATGAAGCTTGTATTGCCAATAGCCAAGTAGTTGATACAACCTCCCTTTTGTGTCACCATCATCTCCATCTCATAGTTTGACATTCTATGGTTTGGTTTCTTTGTGCCACATATTTATCGTGACATCCCTATATCATTTTGTACTTATTTTGATTCTTTATGAAATACTAATAATTTTATGTAATAAATCCCAATGGTTTGTACAGTCTTACCTTGACATGCCCATTATAATTTTATGTAATAAATCCCAATGGTTTGTACAGTCTTACCTTGACATGCCCATTATAATATAACGAGATACATGCTGATGTTATTTTCAAGTTTATATAGTTAGATTATGTATGAGTATAACATGGTTTCTTTATCTCGTAGTTAAATCCTTTTGCCTCACACCAAATGATGAGTAAGGCATCTTTGTGCTATTAGATTTTGTATGAGTTGTAGTAATTGTAAAATAACCTAATCATACTTTTGGCAGGCAGTTTGAGAATCCTTCTGCAGCAGAGCTATCTGATATTGGTTGCTTAATTGTTTTGGCTTCTGGAGTTGCTCTTTTGGAGCGAACAGGTATGTGGTAATGCACATGCATATACAAAATGTGTTGATGCAGGAGCATATTTCAATTTAAAATTTTATTTTTTCTCATTTAATTAGTTATCATTATGATTCCTATTTAGGTTAGATTTTCTTTTCAATAATATATTTATTGATTACTATTATTTGAGGAGGCCTTTTAGGACTTTTTTTAACCCTGTTTTTTGTAGGTTTTCTAGTAAGACTACTATAAACAAGGAATTTGCAATAACATACAACAACCTCTGTATTCAAATTTATATTAGAATATGTTTTTGTTGTGAATCCTACTTGTTCCTACCACAGTCACCCCTATTCTAACTGAATTTTGCTGAAATTTTTTGCCCTTACCTTTTTCCCTACATTAAGTGGTATTAGAGTAAAGGATCCTATATACTTTCAAGGATTTCTACTTCAAAACCATGTTAGATTGTGATAGAAATTGAGGTAGAGGCAATCAACCCTAACCAACAAAGATGCAAAAATGTGGTGCATGATTGTGGACCTGATGTATATTGTGCAAACGTTCTGATGTTAGGGACCAATGGAAACTCGTATGGAGAATCTAGAAAGTAATAAGAAAATCCTTGAGATTTCAAAAAAATTAAGGTTGAATATGCACTAGAGGACAAAATCCATTTTCATAAAATTGGACTTGCTAATCAAGCCACAAAAGGTTGACTAGAAATGTGGTTACTCCCTAACTTTGATGTAAGCAGTGGCAAAGTCAATGTGAAATTGCTAATTTTTATGGTAAATTCAATGCGGAAGATTATTTGGATTGGAAGGTTAGGTTGAAAAATTATTTGGAATTGAAATCAATGGAAAAACATTGAAAATTGATGTTTGTGAAGCTTAAATTGAAGGCTATTACACTTCAATTATGGAAGAAAGTTGAAGAGCGAGATGTATGACAAATGGATGATTAGTTCCTCTAAGAGGATGTGTCATCTATTTGCCATTAATCCCTTGGAAGGATCAATCATCTTTCAAAGAATGTGCACTGTTAGGACTCTAAGCTCAGAATACTGAGTTTTGCTATATTATTTATAAATCTGTAATGTGCTAGGCACTACAGTATATATCCAGAGCAGATTTGCTCCTAAGCAGAGCTGAATAAGCTCCTCAGAGAGAATGGTTGCTCTCTATCTACAGTATTCTTTCTTCTATTTTCCCGAATGCCCTCTCTCATCACTCCCCCTCCTCTTATGCTACCCCACGTACATTCTGCCATACATTCTGTTATGCCTTGTGCCACCTCAGCCCATGTGCTAACTAACTCTGACATCACCCTCCTTCTGTCTACGTGAACACACCCTCCCTAACCTAGGCTTAATATTATTGCTAATTGCTACCATGGGTCCTAACAAAATCCCTTAGAGCTGAGAGCTTTTTAGGGCAATTGATCCCCCTCACATTCCATGCAATGATTTTCATAATTCAAATGATTTTGTTTTTGGAGCTCTTCCTTTTGCTCCTGTTGGATTTCCTTTTAGTGAACCCCTTGGGATTGTTGCCTTATGATCAAACCCCTTGGGATTGTTGTCAAGGTTGACTGGCAATTCATCCACCAAGTTCTCCTCACCCATACTAGTGTCTTTGACATTAGCAGTAACCTCTTTAGCTTTTCCCCCACCATTGTCTTCAACAAAGGCTTCTTCCCTAGCAATATTTGTAACCAGTAATTCCCCAGCATCATTTGCAACCAATAACCTTTCCCCATCACATTCTAGTTAATTTTTCTCTTGTCGATCTTCAGATGTAATCTCAGGTCTAGCTTCCTTGATCTGCCCTACCTCTTCGTTTATGAGACCATCACACGTCAATTCCTCATAATCCCCCTAAGAAAAGTTTTACCTATAGGGATCCATTTTTACCTAGAGAAATGAGGGAAGGCTTCCATTGGTA
Organism: Erythroxylum rufum; assembly: GCA_027478365.1. Classification (NCBI taxonomy): domain Eukaryota; kingdom Viridiplantae; phylum Streptophyta; class Magnoliopsida; order Malpighiales; family Erythroxylaceae; genus Erythroxylum; species Erythroxylum rufum. The sequence goes on from JANIHZ010000001.1 coordinate 11,803,011, forward strand.
TTGGACGGACACGTTATCCTCATAAAGAGATCCATCAAGCCCCAATCTCATAATAGGAATAGTTTCCGGTAAGCTGTTGGAAAGATTTATGTTAATGCAAATTCTAGCACACCCTAACCTCTTCCTATTTGTTGTATTATCATCCAAGCATAGAGGTTTAACAAGAAAACTAGCGATCATACTCAATCCTTTTGTTGTCCAGTATACAAAAGGAACTTTAAAGAGATTTACCCATTGGCACTGGTCTCTTTTCCTTACAATCGATTTGAAACTTAGCTTTCAAGGCTGCAAAAATAGTGGGAAGTTTGTCACATGCCACGACCCTTCTTCTACTACCTTTAATGCTTGAGCTTTAGAAGAAAATATGAACATAATATATTTGTCTTCAGCTATTAAAACCTCAATAAATCCTTTGTTCTTCCAAGCTGATTGAGCCCATTTTTGGATTGCAGGAAGTGCAGGTCTTTTGTCCCAAAAGATTCCTATAAGGGAGTTTTCCCAAGATTTGACACTCTCCTGCAAGGTTTCTTTATTAGGGGAAACAATAATTCGACCATCTTCTGACTTGGGAGGGCAAATGCAATGCAAGGTCTGTGGAACCACCCACCACTTACTTCCAAGTTCTCCTCCCTGACGAAGGAATAACAGAAGTTGAAGAGGGTAAGATTGGGGTTAAGGTCAAAGTGAAAAGAGAGGAAGATGCAGCTAAAGTTTAAGTTGCAGTAGAAGATTGAGGAGCTTGGGGTAGGGGAAGGAGAGGTTTCAATGTTGCACCTGAGGATAAGGGTGAGGATGAGGGTGAAGAAGAGGGTAAGGGTAAGGGAGGAAAATCCTCCCTATCTGTGTTTTCTTTTGTAGTGGGATGTGGATTCTGCAAAGTCTGCATGGTTAAGCAGTCTTTGTCAGAGAATAAAGTGGTAGAGACAGGTTCTAAAAGAGGAAACAATAGAAGGCAAGAAAGTGGAAAGAAAATAGAGGAGACCTTATTACCCTTGCAGGAGATCTGATCTGGAGAAGGTGAATGGGTGATTGGTAAGGAAGAGGTCTCAGGGACGAGTGAAGGAAGAGTGTAGAAAGCTGTTAAGAGGAGAGTAGCAGGAATGGAAGGAGGAGAAACAAGGATTGAAGGAGACATGTGCTGGGTTGTAAGCTAGAGGTTAGAGAGCAGGCAAAGAACTTCTTTTTAACCCATGGGAATGCTGGTTTCTTTTCGGTATTTGACAGACACCAATAGTGCAAAACTCTGGCAACATGATGGTAGCTATTTTGGCAAAATTTTGACATAACAAAGCTATCCAAAAAATTGCCAAGTCAGTAAAAGCTAGAAAAGTGTGCAAGCTGTCCATTTCAGCATAATACAGTCATATTCAAAAATAGAATTATTGTGACATCGTATCAACCAGAAATTCAGGTTCGGGACAAGCTAAAGACCATTTCAGCTTCTAGTCCTGACGGTTACAAAATGGCGATTACTTTCCTTTATGTCGGTTTGTTGATTACGTTAGTTGTAAGTTGTTGTCCTAATTCGAATATTTAAAAGGGTTATAATATTACAAACATCTGCATATTTAAAATTAGGATAAATTTAGCATGAAAGATATAATGGTTGGTAAAAAAAATTTCGGATCTTATCCAAAACTGTTACTTGTATACGTGCATTGTAGGTTGGAAAATTGGTTGATTTTGTCTTTTGCCAGACCTCATTTTGTGTAACATTTGTTATAAGACATCAATAAATATTTGTTGTTACATATATATATGTGATTTGATTCCTTGTTATTACTGCCCCAAAAACATCAT
>JANIHZ010000001.1:12042351-12057470 GCA_027478365.1 Erythroxylum rufum
TCCATTAACAGCAAAACAATCATTAAAGACACAAATCCTACTAGAAAACCATGAATTTACAAACATAAACTATGCTGAAATTTTTATTTTTTTATTTCCATTTTCATAATCCTTTTTCCTCTTCCTCGTTCATAACTCTTCTTAATATTATTCTTCCAACACCCATTTAAACCAAGAAAGGAAACATTCTAGCTACAAAAATCACAAAAGTTCGAAACCTCTTACCTTCCAAGACACCCACGAAATCACTCTAATGGAGGATAACATCTTCTTTCTCTAGCCTTCTTCTTTTAATCCTTGGAAACCCACGAAAATCCCAAGCAAACCATCCCTAGCTTTGTACATGGCCGAACCTCCTCCTTGTTTTTCTCTTCTTGTTGTTTCGGTGGAGCTTCTCTTCTTTGCTTGGTTCTTCAAGTTTCGGTGGTTTTTCTCTCTTACAAGACTTCTAAAACTTAAAACCTAAGGCTTAAACAAACGACACCTCACTCAAACTCTAGAAGTTTCGTCCACCTCATCCCCTTTTTCTTAAGCCTTGTCTAAAATTCATTTACTTAACTAATAATCTAACCTAATAAATTCGTGGGCCTCATCTTACAAACACTACAATTCCCATCTAACTTCCTTCTTTCTCTTTTAAGTCTAACCTAACACTTTAACTTAGTAAGTTAAGACTTAAGCCCAATTGTTTCCTTTACTCCTTCATTTCATTCACTTTAAAACCCTAATGGGCTCTAGCCCAAATCTCTTCATTCTACTTCTTTCATTTTGTTTTCATTCTTCTCCTACAACTTACTAACTTACTTAATCTTTTCACTTACTCACTTAAGGCTTAGGCCCACTTAAGCCCAAGCATTCTTTACTTGCCACCTAATAAGATCTAGCCCAAAAGCTTCTTGTCTTCTACATGTAAATGACATGCCGAAGGGCTAAAAGCCCATTTAAAAAAAACTAAAGCCTTAAAAACATATACAATTCTTCAATTTACTTACAATATAAAAGACCATAGGAAAAGGCTAAAACCCCACTTATTACCCTTAAGCCTTAATAACATATACTAACTTCCTAATTTGCTCTTTCAATTCAACTTATTCTATTTAAATTCTAATAACTCATAAAACTCTCAATTCTTATAATATTACTCACTATATATCACAAATAATAAGTTATCCACAAATCAAAAGTCACTAAATCCCTTCATGTAATAAGCATAACCTACACAATATAATCCTTAATTTACTCCAATCAAATGAAAAATTATCAAACTAAAACCTTAAAATAATTTAAACACGCCTCAAAATAATTTAAACATGCTTAATACGAATCGGGGCCCAACAGTGATGATGTTATGGAAATTAGAGGAGCAATGAAACAAAGATAGTTAAAGAAATGGAAGGGAGATAAGGCTTATATAATATTTTCAATTTTTTTAATAATTTAAAATTGTTAGAAAGGCCCGATATCGTGCATTACCTGCATGGCAAGGCAGTGGAACTGTCGAAAGCAAAATTCCAACTCCCAAGATATCTCTATGAACCCAGAATCCATGTGCATATATAAACAAAATGTAAGAACATGAAATTACAACATATGTACCTTACAAATGCTACTACTTTCTTGATTCTTCTCCTTGTTTGGGTTGCAGCAAACACCAAACACCTTCAACAGCCAATGAAGAACATATAGAGATGAAAAAATATAGTGTGTAGGGAAGATTTGAGAACCAAATAAGATGGAAAGACAAATAGGATGCTCAATAGGAAGGATAGAAGAGAATTATATCACATGCAATAAACATCAAGCAATCCTTTCTTAACATGCAAAGAAATTCTCCCTCTAACTCCCTCTAAATGTCCATAACATTTTTGGACTTCCTAGCTATTGATCTCAATGTTTAAGTGATGTGAAATCACTTATATATGTTGCTGGAATTAGTGGACCACGATCGTGACTTAGCTGGTCATGAAGGTGACTACACCTTGGACATCCATGCAACATTTACTTCGTCCATTCCTTTTCAACATTTCTTACCACGATCATATCGCGATATTATCCCGAAACATTCCCACAATCTCCTAAGCGTGTGACCCTTTAAGTTCCTAATATTTTTCCACTTGAATTATCTTTTAATCCGATCAATTCATGAATGGTTTAATCCGACAAGAGGTCGTGGGTATCATCTCCTTCTATCAAGAGTGGTGAATCCTTTATTGGCTACCCAATTACCTTTGAATACCAATAGTTGTACCTAATTACCACCCTATGAGTGACTTCGTCTTGAGGCAACAAGGAATAGTGTCAAAGCACAAGATCAGTATCCAAGATATCCTTTAATACCTCAAGTCTAAGGATATTTACACCATTACTATGATAAGATTAATCACTAACATTTGATAAATCATTCATATGATATTCTCATAGCAAGTCATCCAATGTACTTACTATTCTCAATAAGCATCCACATGTTAACTCTAAACATCTCATGATTACAGTTTATGAGATCCACTGTTTGATCAAATCAAGGAGTATAACATGTGCTAATCTATCCGGATTCATAATGTCCTATCTCATTAATCATATGACTAGGGATAATTTAGACACTAACATAATTGCACATGATAAGAATCTCATTATCATGACCTCATCATGATTTCCTTCATGTTATGTTTTGTATTATAGACTTCATTAACTCGATTTAAGATCGACATCAATTCATAAATATGAATATCAAATTAACAAAAATTGCCTTTCACTTTATTATTCAAAATAAAGTTTGTATAAAAATGCTAAAAGCGATTGCCTTTAGAGTACTACTCTAATAAAAATATTATAAATTTGAAAAAATAAAATGTTTATAAAATTCATGTTATAATATTTTTAATTGTTTTAATAATTTAAAATATTATAAATTTAGGAAAAATATACATGTTTATAAAAATTCATGTCAATGCCACATTAGATGGAAGTCCAGCTATGGAAGCCAAATGGAAACCTAATAGAGGTAGGTTTTAGGATGCAAATAATAGCCTTTTGTAAATATTAATGTGCAATATAGTACTAAAGATAATGGCAGGGCTAACCTACATCTTTTGTCAAATGATAAGGAGTTGAAATCATAACTATAATAGGGTATAAATTAACAAATAAAAACAGAAAAAGAAATTAAAAAAAGTCAATTCCTCTACCACGTAGATAAACAGTAAACTTACAACTATATATCTATAACACTTTACAACTTTCAAAAACCTGTTAAAGGAATAATAATAAAATGCAATACAAATATATATATAATTATTTCATATTACAATCACACTTAATGCAACATCCAATGCACCAGCATAAATCATACAATGTCATGCACCAGTACACATTAGGCATAAGCTCCTAACAATTTTCAACTTCTACTCCAATCGAGCATCACACATTTGCTTTGGAAATTTTGTGTAGACTCGCATTGATTTCTGCCTTAATCTAGCACTAAGCCTTCGCTCTATATACATGAATTTTTCTAGCACTGAACATTTGCTCAAGACACGGAATTTTAGATACCATCTTTCACAGCACATATCAAATGCATCCATCACTCTTAGGGGTCATAAAGCACATTACAAATATGCTGCATTCATTTATCAAAACAACATACCATACAAAAATACGGTGTCAACACTATGATATGCAAATAAACATGAAGTCGTTGACAGCAGCAATGTCAATGTCACACCTTATCACATTTCACTCGCATACTATCACCATATATTACATGTCATATAGAGTTACATTCATAATTATGATTTAAAATCTATTAAAATATCAATTTAACAAAGCCCCCAAAGTTTTAGTACATCTCCACCAATTTTGACAATCAAGCAAATGCAATAACCAATAACAAGTAATCATTCACACATATGATAAAAGACTCTAATTGATACACACTATCTATTACCCATAGAAATGTACTTCAAATCCATTACTTTATCAATATAAGTATCCACTACTATAGTTAATTAACACTTTTTTATAGAAAACTAAACACTATTTAATAAACTTAATTAATGAATATAACATAAAATATTATAAAATCCATCAATTTAATAAAAAGCCTAAATTTCACCACAATTAATCAATCTTATCATTTTCCGATTCAATTAAAAATATTTTTAAAAAAACCTTCTCAAAGTGTTAAATTTATCGAACTATAAAAATTACAAGTTGAGAACTTAGAGAGACAATATGTGTTCAAGTGATAACATTTAAATAAAAGAATTATATAATAATTTCAGTTTTCAAGAATTGTTCATCATGGGGTTATTGTAGCAATATAGCACACCAATAAACACTCCATCGTTAAGGGTCCCTTTTGACTGCCGTCCTATTAGTGTTAAAAAAGATGGGCTCTAGATGCAAATGCTTCCGTCAATTTCTAATGCCAAGATCAAAGTTTAGTCGTTCTTTACAATTTCCAAAACTTCCTCTCAAGCCGATAAGATTGTTAGCCGCAACAATAATGAAGTCTCTCAAATTGGGACAAACTATTTGCGCCAAGGAGAAAAGCAAATTCTAGTTAGCACGTACTCATCCACCGTGAGGCCAACTTGCCCGAAATGCAGTTTTCGTTGGCAACGACTATTTAGACAACTAATTCTTATAGAATCTACAAGCAATATTTACAAGATATTCTTGGTACAGGATTATTTCATATAACTAGTAGCAGAAATATTTTCTTTCAGTGCATGTTATCAGCAAGTTGCGAACTGCGGATTGCCCAAAATGATTCTGGCTTCAACTTCTTTGTGGCAGTGAAAAGCCATCCCATATGGGTTTCACAACTGGAACAGTACGCAATGGTCCATGCATACCTGAAAAATATTTCGAATCAACATACTTTGGTAACAGCAGTAGGTTCTCAATGCCAGGCTATAAGATTTTTGCCACAGCAAATTAAACAAAACAAGCGGATAAGTAAACAAGTTCCATTTGCGTTTCTTTCCAGATATAAGGACCTTTATCATCACAAAATGCTATAAAATTTTAACTCAGCACACTTCAAAAATTGACGATATCAGTGAGGAATCAAAAGCAAAGATGAATTTGATACCCAGGAAACCAACTGTACTCCGTAAAAGCTCGCCGTTCAAGTGCCAACCCATTCGCTTTGTACAAAGTAATTATCTCATGCACAGAACCATATTTGTTCACATATGCATTGAGAGGACCTTCCACAGACATTGTCAACATATCACTCCGCCTTGCAAGCACTGTCTGCAAGCATTAAAGGAAGTAAAGAACAAATCACTAGTTCGGAACAAACCAACATACCGAAGATTCAAGCTAGTAGGGACTGTGGATTGGTTCATCTTCTAATTTACATCAACAGTGGTTATATATTATGGTCAAAGATACATAAGAACACATGTACACCTACACTTCGAAATGTAAAGAAAGAAAAACGGGTTTTACCTGACAATTTTTACAACGTATAAGATCAAAATTATCTAGTAAATCAATTTCTTGGCGCAGTCGATATGAAACGCCATCAATCTCAAGAAGTTTTTGCCTTGTAGATTCAGAAACAGGAATTTTACTGGCAATATAAAATGATAAAAGATCTGGCTTTTTCACTAAATCTTCAAGACTTGGTGCTCCAACTATCTGTTTCCACATTTCTGAGTTCAATAAAAAGTCACTATTCATATTAGAGATAAAAGATAAGTGCTGATCAGAGCCACAAGCAACATGCAAACACTTGATAAAAGAAATTGTCAGCCAAGTAAATGCATGATAGATGATTAGACAGTTTAAAAAGCAAAGTGTCCTTCCCTTCCTTCGTCCCTTTACAAGTGACCACATGTATGATGGATATAACTAGTGAAATTATTAAACTTAATTTATCCTGGTAATAGTTAAATACGTCCAAGCTGTTTTCCTTTTCCAAAAGAGTCATGCAAAAATATCAGGTTAGACATGTTTCAAAATTTTGATTTCTCAAAAGCTGAAATGTAAGAAAATAATTAGACCGAACACAATATTATAGAGAACATACTTGTTTCATAGTTGGTTACTTAAACAAACTTTTCAAACTCTTCAGTAGCACCATAAAGAATTTTGATAAGGATAGAGATGGAAAAATAACATGCATACATTATTTAAGAAGGGTAAGTTAACCTTCAACTATGAATTACACGAAGATATTCAGGAATTAAATAGAATACCTGCTGCCTTCTGAGCTAAACAATAGGAATCATGCATACGATATACCCAGTGAGGCCAGAATGCTCTAGGAACCTTACGAAATTGATCTAAATCTGGAGTTTTTCGGTATCTTTTAGGACCTTCCTGGGTGTTAGGTTGTTTCTGTGATGAATTTTTCCCAATTCCTAATGCATTATCATCAATTGTTCTTTCATGTTTTGTGGAGTCAAAGTCAGCTGGATAAGGCATTCTAGATGTGGACTCCGGCTCATAGGGAAACTTGTCATCATCACTGCTTTGTGAATCCTCCATACTATAGTCTCCACAATAGGAATCAATAGCAGATTCGTGAATTGTCCTTTCAGTTAAAGAAAGCTCACCCCCAAAACTTTCCTCTGAACTTGTTGGTGAATTGCAACTGTTATCTCCATATCCATGTGATGAACCAACTGAAGGACGCATGTTAGAGAGACCATGGCTGCAATAATTCGGTAAAGGTGCCAATTTTCCAATAGCATCTTGGGGTGTCCTTAGTGGTAGATCTTCCTGAATAATTTGAACCTCCCCACATCGCTAAACATAAATTAGCAATCAAATTACGGTTTAATCATACACATGGAAGGATGAATAGTGCAATGTTAGTGTTCTAACCACTCCTTCCACGTCAATCCACTGCCGGATCAAACGAAAACGTTGTTTGCCACGAGTAACCACATTAAGTGAGCCATCCTCTAATTGCCGGTATTGTCGAATCTAAAAGATTGAATTTCAGAAGTACAATCATCAAAAGTCTTACCAATACAAACAAAGAAAAGACTGCAGATTAAAAATAAGAAGAAAAACAAATACAACTAATAACAAGAATAAGTTGCCACAACTCAACAAATATAAAAGTGAAGACCAAAATAGAATTTATTAGCAACATATACACAAAAACCCAACCAAGAAAGATAAAGCACCATGTAATTAATGACAAAATACTCTCACGGTGGCTTCATGATCCATTTCATTTTCAATGAGCTTTATAACAAGAGAACTCAGAGGGATAATATCTATTGATCATATCAAACATCTAATTTGTTGGCATGAGAATTGGATGCTAATGGGATGAAGAAGAAAACAATTCTTTTTTCATCAAGAAATTATGAACATTAATTCATGTTAAATGTATAAATTCATACATTTAGTAGTCTTATTGAAATTTAATACTTAAAACATATTATCAAGAAATTACTTCATATAGAAAGTTACTTTACTGCGAACACGAAAGACAGGCTTTCAAGATAACTTCATCCAAAAAGACTTTTAAAAAAAGTCTCTATTAAGCTTCAAATGCAAAAGGATGTCCTTATTAATGTCAAACAAATCCATTCTTATTTTATCAAAGAAATATCAAAATTTCAATGTCAATGTCACCCTATTATTTGAGCATGATTGTGGCTCCATTGGAACTCTATAAGTGTATACAGCTCATCTTTCTTTTTCAGCACTAAGAAATTGACTATCCTCAATGATCAGTTAAGTGAGTTATAAACTGTCACTTCAATTTAAAAGGAATTAGTAAAAAATGTGACTCACAGTTGTTTGGTATAGTATCTCAATGGAAACAAAAAATTTTGCAAGCAATCTGTACCACGAATATAGCATTTCTTCATCAAGTTTGGAAATGATGATGACCACAAGGCACAAAGACATTGCAAAATCTGTAGATCCTACACACCAAGTCCAGTAGGTGGAATATTGATCCATCTAGCCTTCTTCAGTTATGGCGTGTCCAAGAAACATTCATCACCATATATATTTACTAAATCCCGAGAAATGTACATGCATGTTGATTCAAGATTTAAGCATGTAAAGGTAATGACCAATTCTTGATTAATATCAGAAAATCAACAAAAGACTAACATAATTGCATGACTATTATACATTGAGCAAGAGTATAAATTACCATGGAAAACGTTTACAGACACATGATATAAACCTATATTGTTCTCATCAATAACAATAGTAAATACCTCTGCAGTTGTACCAACTGTTGCAAACCTTAATCTTCTGTTTTCAAGATCCCCATAAGCACGAACCTAGAAATAGTTTCAAATATCTTTTATCATTCTTTCACAAAACTCAAGAAGAAAGAAAAGCTTGATACAGGAAACAACTTTCCACCTACCACACCAATTGTATAAAGAGCATCATTTGGTGCATCAACTTGGATCAATGCCCTCTCAACAGCAGAGATAAAATTCGGCTGGACAACTCTTAGAGGAAGCATCGCCTCTGGGAAAAGAACCACTCCTAACAATTGTGAAGTAAATAAGGATCAACAAATCATAATATAGAGTAAAAGGAGTGCATCCCCAAGTCCAACACTTGCAGCTATTTCACAAGAAGTAGCTCAAGTTTTCCAAGATCATCCTTGGTTATTGATTAGGCTTGGCAAATAAGCCTAGGTCCGACCCAGCCTAGACCAAAGTCAATGAACCCAAAGCTCGGTCTTTTTTCTTTTAAAATTTTGAGCTTTCGAAACCCATGCCTAAGACCAGTCTGACTCAATTCAAAGCCCAAAAATTCTAAAAAAATAATGTCAATTTTCAAACTATAAATTAAAAATAAGAAAATAATCGGATCATCCATACCCGATTGGACTTTAGGCCCAGACTAAAATTTTCAGGCTTGGCTCGGGCTTGAGCGAGCCTTGTCTGGCCAATTGTCATCCTTATTATTGATACAAATCTCCCCTCCCGCTTCCCTAGTGAAAACTTTTGAACTATGGTCACAAAATTTTAAATTAAGCGTCTAAAATGTGAATGTACTCGCTCATTAGACTTTAAAAAACAAACTTTCACAAATGTTGCCTCTAAAAAATTCTCTTAAATCATGTCAATCACCAAGAAGTACACTCATCAATACAAGCACACAACAAACGATCATCAAAGATTATGCAACAATACCTTCAAGATGGATCAATGGGATGGTCAATTTGACACCTCCATCCAAGAAAGCCAACATACAGTGAGTATCTTCAACCTCTGGAAAATAGAAACAATCCTATAAGCATAAAATAGATTTATACAAATGCTAACCCTTAATTAAAAATTCTTAAGGGCAAAAAGTAAGAGAAAAAGAAATGGCTACACAATTTATGCCTACCGCCAAGATAAGTATGTAATGAAGCCAAATTGGTGTTAAAGTTGAAATCATTTGAAGCGTTATCACCACTGGGGAAAATAGAAAAAAAATGAATGGGTTAGAAAGACAATAACTATTACTTGAATCACAATCGTAAACAATAAAAAGCATATATCAAATAAATAAACTATCAAAGTATGAAAACCAATGGATATACTCAAACAATATTATCAAATGTCAATCATTAATTCATTACAAAGGAATCCAAGTTTAAATAAAGAACGATGTTGTAAAGTCGTAGCAACTTAAGTGAAATGATGTTGCTTTTATGTAACGCATTTCAAGTAGAAAATGAACATGTGTTAGGAAAGGATAGTTAATTCTTATATATGTGTAGTTGTAAGGGGAAATACAGATAGGAATGATATGAATTATTATGATTCTATAGATTTTCTTCACTCTCTGTAACAATCTCTAACATTCTCTCCTCTCTCTCACTCACTCCTATGATTTGCTTCTATTAAGCAACAATTTTGGTATCAAAGCAAATGAAACTTGAACATCAACTGTGGAAGAAGAAAGCAAGGGCACTTTATTACGGAGGATCAGAGAAGGAATGAAGGTTCTTATGGAAACACAAATGAGGAATGAGTAGTTTATGATCGAAAATCAAACCAAAACTGACAAACAATAAAAGGGGTTAGGAGATTTGAAATCCTTCTTCCACCAGTTCAGACAAAAGCTTGAGGGACGCAAGGAAAAGCCTTAAATAGGAAGGTAGGAACCAATCTTGAAAAGCATAACAAAACACGAGGGATATACCATCCTAACGAGGTTTAGCAAAATCGATTTTCCCATCTTTGAAGGAATGGACCTATAAATGTGAGCAATTTTTCACTCTTGATCGTACACCAAAGACCCTCAAGGTAGGAATAGCAGCAATACACTTGGAAGACTCCTCTCAAGAGTGGTATCAATTGGAAATGAAGAACGAAATTGGGAAAGAAAACATGCAGCAAAAGGAGTTTAGAATGGTGCTCAAAAGAGGTTTGGTGAGGAAATTTTTGAAAAGCCTATAGGAGAGCTCTGATAGGAAGGGACAATACAAGAATACTATCCCAATTTGACAGGTATTCCAACAAGCTATCACTTGTGAATGATAACCTTATAGGGTTTTTTGTAAAAGGGTTGAAACTAAAACTCGAGCTACTAGTGAAACTCTTGGATCCCCAAAGCCTTCAAAAGGCTTATGCACTTATGAGGAAATAGGAAGTGGTGGTAGCAACCAACACAACTTCCCTCCTTCACAAGGGAAGCAATAAAAGACCATATAGCTCAAGATAGACTAAGGGTGGAACCAGAGCTAGGGAATTAGTGACTTCTACACATACAACAAAACATCTTGGGGGTAAAGGAATACTGCCACTCCCAAGGACTAAAGGAACTACACTACAAACTAATAACATGTGGAGACCCAGTAACTTTGAGTTGTAAGTACCAGGGAGTTTGGAGCTAAACAAGCTAAGGAATTGTGCTTTTGGTGTAACGAATGAGCCACCCTTGAACACAAATGTAGAAAGAAACAATTCCAGTTGTTCATGGTAGAGGAAGAGGACGGAATGAAGGGGGCAAAAGAAGGAATAATTCAAGAAGAACTTGAAGAAATTCAAACCCTGAATGTATCCTTTCAAGCCATGATTGCCATAAGTGTCAAGTAAGACTACCACAAATGAGGGTATTTAGGCAGCACCAAAGGAGGCCTCTACAAATCCTAATCGATAGCGGGAGCACCCAAAACTTCTTAGACAAAGCCATAGCTAAAAGATGTCACAAGGAGGTAGAAGAAATTTTAGCATTCCAAATCATGATGGGAGGACTCAAATTAAGTTGCCACCAACACTACAAGGGATTTGCATGGAGCATGCAAAGTACTCAATTCATAACTAACGCACTAGTCATTAACTTAGGAGATTGTGATCTAGTGTTAGGCTTATAATGGCTGGTGACTTTAAATGATGTGCTATTGAACTTCAAAAACTGCACAATGAAATTTGATTCGGATGGGAATTTGATAACATTGATGAAGAACCCAAGGAAATAAGCTCATTTCTAGCAAAGGTTTCAATAAGATACTTAAGTGTTCTAGGAATGGAGTGTTATATATGATGCAACTAATGCATCCATTAAAGTGTCAAATGCAAAATATGAAGCTAAAAGAGCAACCTGAAACCTTCAAAGAACTAAATCGACTGCTAGCAAAGTTTTGGAAGGCATTTAACGAGACTAGCCAACTGCTCCCAAATTGAATACATGACCACCGAATTAAGCTCAAGGAGGGTATCGAATCAATTAACATCCAACCTTATAGATACCCAAGGGAACAAAAGGATGCAATAGAGAAGGTCGTGAAGCAGTTGCTTCAACAAGGGTTCATTCGGCAAAGCATTAGTCCATATTCATCTCTTGTAGTCTTGTTGAAGAAGAAAGACAACTCTTAGAGAATGCGTATAGACTATAGAGAATTCAAAAAGTATACAATAATAGACAAGTTTATTGTACTACTAATTGAGGAGTTAGTGAATGAGCTACATGGCTCGAGTTGGTACTCCAAGTTGGATTTGAAATCTAGCTATCACCAAATTTGAATGCATGAGGATGACATTGACAAGACTGCCTTTAGAGCATATGCAGGGCGTTATGAGTTCCTCACAATGCCCTTCGCATTAACTAATGAACCTTCAATGTTTCAAAGCTTGATGAATGACATATTCCAACCATGCTTAAGGAGATTCATCCTAGTTTTCTTCGATGATATCCTCATATATAGCAGGTCCTTTCATCAACACTTGGAGCACCTAAGACAGGCAATGGAAGTTCTCCAGAGTCATCATTTATTCTGTAAAGGAAATATGTGTAGTTTTGGTGCAAGGCAGATCAAGCATTTGGGCCATTCTATTTCAGCTAATGGAGTAGCTAAAAATGCAAGGAACACACAAACTATTCATAATTGGGCAGTTCCTCAATCCATGAGAGACTTGAGAGGATTTATGGACCTCACTAGCTACCACATGAGGTTTATCAAGAATTATGCTCAGTTAGCTAAGCCCCTAACAAAATTGTTGAAGAAACAACTCACTTCTTAGTGGAGTTGGGAAGAAAGTAAACAGTGGGCAATTGAAAAACTTTAGGAAGCTCTCATAACATCATAGGTGTTTGCCTGACTTTCTGCAACTCTTTATCATAGAGGCAAACACAAGTGGCAAAGGCATAGGAGCAGTAATACAATAAGCTAAACACCCAATTACCTTTCTGAGCAAAACCTTGGCCTTGAAGCACATGGAATTGTCAACATATGAGAAGGAATTTTCGGCAATTATTAAGGCCATTAAAATAATGGCATCACTACCTCAATGGTCGGAAAATGGCACAAACCAATCACCGAAGCCTTAAGTACCTATTAGGGTAGCGGATCACAATCCCATTACAACAAACTTGGTTACCCAAGTTGTTTGGATATGACTTCAAAGTGATATATAGGAGTGAGAAGTAAAAATTGGGCGGCTAACACATTATCAACCATTCCTAGCACTAAACTATTAAAAACGACCATATCTTAGGTGCAAACTCAACTTTTGGGGGAAATTAAGGCAAGTTGGGATGAAGATGCCGCAATTCAAGACATTACCAAGAAACTGAAGTCAGGAGAATTGAATTCAAGCAACTACGAGTGGAGGGAGGAGCTGCTGAGGTGGAAGGGGAGATTGGTGATTGGGTTTAATTAGGAGCTGAGGAGGAAACTAATTTCTATAAATCATGATGGTCTATAAGGAGGATATTCGGGGATTACTGCTACCACAAAAAGGATTCAAGCCATCTTTTATTAGAAAAACTTAACCAAGGACGTTAGAGTTTATATGAGAGAATGCCAGGTATGTCAAAAAAGAAAGCATGAGAATACCCCATATCTAGGAAGTCTCTAGCCCTTACCAATTCCAAAAAGATATTGGATGGAGATTAGCATGGATTTTATAGATAGGCTACTAGTATCTTGAGGCAAATTCGAAATATTCGTGGTAGTTGACAGGCTTAATAAATATTCTCATTTCATACTAATCAAACACCCACACACAATAGATGACGTAGCCTTATCCATTGCCAAGTACCACCTTCAAAGAGCTCAACACCAGATGAAACAAGTTGACAAAAGGAGGGTAAGCAGGGGGTTCGAGGTGGGACAATTTGTGTTTCTGAACCTCCAACCATATAGACAACATTTGGTGCAAAAACAAAGCAATAATAAAATCTCCCCTTTGTTTTATGTACCGTATCAAATTATTGAAAAGGTTGTTAAGGTGACCTACAAGTTACAATTACCACTAGAATCACTCATTCGTTCAATGTTTCATGTGTCCCAACTAAAGAAGTGTGTCATGTAAAGGATCCTATCTCTACAAATTTACCTACAAAACCTCACTACCTCAAGCGAGTTCCAAATTTTGTTTTGGATAGAAGAACGGTGAAGGTTCACAACAAACCGGCAACTCAAGTACTAGTACAGTGGTCCAGTGGCGCACCTTCAAAGGCAACTTTGGAATCACTGTTCGAGCTACAAAAGCGTTTCTCTAAAGAACCTTGTGGGCAAGGTTTTCAAGGAAGGGGGCATTGTTGTGGGAAAATGAAGAAAAAGGGCATGGGAAGCAATGGTACAAGTTTAAATAATGAATGATGTCGTATGGTCACAGCAACTTAAGTGAAATGTTGCCATTTTTATGTAACTCATTATGAGTAGAAAATTAACACCTGTTAAGAAAGAACAAATGCTATTTATATATGTGCCATTGTAAGGGGAAAGACCGACAGGAATGATATGAATTATTCTGATTTTCTACATTTTCTTCTCTCACTATAACAATCTCTGACATTCTCTCTTCTCGTTCTCACTCACTCCTACGATTTGCTTCTGTTAAGCAACAGATACTGACTGGGATTCCCCAATTCGTTTAACAAAATGTTCAGTTTTACCTTAAACATAAAATATCAAGACACTTGAAACTAATAAGGTCAACTAAGATTACAAAGCAATTATCGAATTCCTCAAACAATTTAAAAGTTGACATAACCATTGCAATAATGGCAACAAATAAAGAAGGAATTAAAACATTAAGCCACAGCAACAATTGAGTTGCCAATATCCCAACTCTAACACCCTAATACGTGAATTAGTTACAAATTATTCTTGTCTATTGGGCTTATGGTTTTGATCTGAGACTTCTATGAAAAAAGAGAGCACAGATTAGAATTACGTGGTGTTGCGGGTGCCGTCGGATTGTTGGTCGTCGTCGTGGTCGTCGACTTCTTCGACTTGAAGTTCCTCAAATTCAAGCTGTCGAATCTGTTCGATTTGTTGCCTTTCGGCCGCCGGAATTCCATCATCCTCCATTATGCTCTTCTCTAACGAATGTTGTTTGCTAGGCTCTTGTCTGAAAGGATGTGTACTAATTGCCCCCCAGTTAAATTTTTCTCTTAATACCTATTATATTTAGTAGTCAATTTATCCTTTTTTATAACTTACTTTCACGAGAATTTAAGATGAGAGAGATAAATAATTCCAACTTTTAAAATATTTAAATCAATAAAATAATCTTTAGTTATAATAAATATTAATTTATCACTAACATGTGTTATTATTTTTAGTGTCTGTTATTATTTTTCATTTGCATTAACTTTTTATTATTTTAGCTTTGTTTATTATAAAAAAATATTTTTCAAAATTGTATAATTAACACATTTTAACCTAATTA
>JANIHZ010000001.1:12088487-12100844 GCA_027478365.1 Erythroxylum rufum
AAAATAAAGTTTATTTAATAAAATATATAAATAATTATATAAATATGACAAGTTAATAATACATGTGGTTTATTGATTTTTAATTATCTCCTGTGACATAACATAATCCTTCGTGTGTTCAAAAAATTATATATAGAACTTACGTCCCGCGCTCTAACCTTCTTTGGCGCTAAGAAAAGTAATAAAATTGATAAAGATTAACCTGTTTTATTTGAAAATTGAATGACGCTATTTTCCCCTCGTTTTTGTACCACATAGTTACTCACACATAAGAATTGCGTTATTCTCTTGACAAAAGGTCATTTTGACCCTAATGTTTACGCTAATCGTCAATCGGTTCGTAGCCAACAATGCCTTTGGAGAAAGGGCAATCGCCTCAGCATTTGGATCTGCAAGAAACCAAAATTTAACCAAATTGAACACGTAACGAGTGATACTAACTTCGATGACTTCTACAATCAATTTTGTTTCTTGTCTTTTACCTAGGGTTCCGCGGAGGTTTCTTTTCTTCTTTGTTGTTGTTGTGGATTTAGAAGGCGATGGCTGGTTGTCAGAGGAAGAGACACTCGGTTCACCGGAGGCTATGGAACAGTTATCTAATTCAACCAGCACGAGTACTACTAGACAAATGAAGAATTAGCATGAGTACTACTAGACAAATGAAGTGAATTAACGGATGGAAATTTTCGTCAGGATTCGATCTCGACCGCAACGAAATAATTACGAAATTTTTTCACAAATTAATTTTCTAAAGACTAAGATCAATTTAATTTTATAAAATGATTAACATATAAATCATAATAAAGCGTGAATCTAAATTTATACCTGATTTTAAAGCCTAATCATGTTCTTGTCGTATCTCTCAAATCGTTTCTGAAATCGATCCGTTTTAACCACCGTAGCCACACAAATGTCCAACCTCTAACGATATCCACATAATAGGTTAAGAGAACTCTATAATTCTTAAAGAGATGGTTAAGCAAGAAGTGCTAGCTCCATTAAAACTTAAGCTTGTTTATAATAGGTTTTTGATATTTTAGTAATTTAATTAAAATTAAATTATATTTCAATTAAACTTTAATTAGGATTATAAATAATTCTAAATAAATAACCATTATGTCTAAATAAAATCCAATATCTCTTTTTTTGGTAAATCAGAAATAATCAAATAAATACAATAAGGTACACAGATAATGCCGCAAAAGGCTCGACTAGCGAAGCCTCAGGATAAGCCAAAATAAACTAAGGGACACCGCAGCATAGGAAGAAATAATCCGAAACCCAAACAATAGCAACAACAAGAAACCTAAGAAACAAATCCAAAGGAAGCCCAAGCATACAAGGTCCGAGGAGAATCATAGCTAAAACAATCCAACCAGAAGCTAGCAAGCTAAGGAGAGACTAACATAAAGAGACTGCATATCCGTAGCCTCGAATAGGCCAAGATTAAATCTCATATTGATCATTATTTATTAAATATCTCATATTTAAACATAAAAATTTCTCAAACTTTTCGTATGGATCATTTGGAAACAACATTTTTACTAATTAAAGGTAAAGCTACATATTACTGGACTTTCCGAGACCCCGCGTTTCAACGAGATTTCTATTGGGTGTTGATGTTAAAAGTTTCTCAAACTTTACAATCAAGTCCAACTTGATTAAAATATATTTCCTCTCTTCAACTCATTCTTTATGAAGAGACCCATTAGGTTCCTGAATATGTTGACAATGATTATAAATTATAATTATAATTATAATTATAATTATAATTCAATTATTATAATTAGATAAATTAATACTCCTTTTAATTTATCTTTAATCCTCCAATTAAACAATTTATAATCATCAATCAAGATTGACGTCTAACAATGCAATATGACTACCTAAATATTAAGAAATGCCAAAGTAGTTTTGACTAACCTTTCTGTGCGTGATTTTTTCATATAATTTCATCCTTTCATTATACAATATTCTAATTAGATATAGAGTACAAAATTAATGTCTACTCTATTTAAAGTCTAATCATATTAGTTCTTTGTCATTACCTATCATTTAATTAATGACATTTGTAAATTATTTACAAAACATCATTCCACCTTAGCCAAAGATTTCTCGATTCAACACTAATCGAGAACAACATAATATTTTCCCTAATTACTTTAAGGTGATGAATCATATCTTGATCACTCAACTACTTTCATATAATTCATGCTACATCAAATGACTACTGATTGACCGACCCATGATTAAATAAGTCATAGTATCAAAATAAAGCAACCACTATACAAAATAACTTCAGTGATCTCAAATCAAATGATCACTTGTACAATCGTCACAATGAAAATTTCATAGATATATAAGTAATGTTCCAACTGCATTTCTCATATCAATTTGTTTAGTAAACTTGTTCTTTAACAAACACACACACCTTTGTTTAAGTATCTCCATACTTTAGCTTATGAGATTAACTACTTCCTTCACGAGAAAAAACATAATATGTACTAGTCTTTTTGCATTTTATTAATGTTCAATCTTAATAAAACAATGACTATGAACAACTTATAGATAATAAATAAATGCAATATGAAGCTCATAATAATTTCATTTGCAATGTATAATTATTTAATGAACTTTATCATATACATCTAAACATATACAAGATTAAAAATGTCTTTAAATAATTGTCACTAAATTACAACTAAACCGATTGACAGTATGACATATAATTAGTTTACTTGATAAGTTTTTTAGTTAATTTAATTGTTAGGTTAATACAAGCTAGGGTTAAATTTTCTGTTAACTTATCAGATTAATTAGTTACATTAATCAAAATTAGAGTTAATTAAATAAGGTGGAACCATATGTGAAAAATTAACAAAATTTTTATAATTTTATTTTAAGAAAATGGGGTGAATAAGGCCTACAGAAATAATAAATTAATATTAAAACTGTCAAGTCAACATTAATAAATTAATATTAAACTTACTTGGTAGAAAATTGACGTCGTAATATAGCCATCAACTTTTTATTATTATTTTAGAGTTATATTTAAATATTTTTTAAATGTTAAAGTTTTATTTATATATTCTGAAACTTTAAAATTAAAATTTCCAATCGGTATAAAGGTTAGCCCTTGTCTTATTTTGCTGCCATTATTTGACCACAAAAGGCCCACTGCTGATGCCAGATGGAGAGAATGCAGTAGCAAAAGCCACCAAACAACAACGATGAACTCGTTCCCATCCGTATGATTAAGCTTTGGCGGCTAACTAATCTAACGGTCACAACTCACAACAAAGCCCCACCAGCACTCACCATAGACTGGCGGTAGAAATAAAATTCAACTCTCCATAATAATTATAATATATCGAACCTTATCATCTTCTCAAGGGGAAACGTGAGACGGCCCCGTTGCCGGCATTGCCTTGTCGTTTTCATCAGTTTTGCTTTGTCGTTTATTTTATTTGTTTGTCCCACACGTATGTCAGTGCATTTATTGTTGTCTGTGCTGAATGCTTATCCACTTTACGTATTTTATTAATAATCTATGGCCAATATGCTTATTGCTTTTGGAAATGACGTGGCGACGAAGCCAATGTGACGTCCAGCTATTGCTGTTCTGTCTGAACTGAAATATTTCCGATATCTGTTGTCTTTTTCCATCTGGTTTTTATGCTACTTATTTCGCTTGTTACACGATAACTTGACCATTTTTCACGCTTTGCCTTCCACATTCTCCCTTAGTCAAACGTAAGGAAATTTACCTTATCAGTCGATTCGAAAGTGCATGTATAGATTGAAACCTTGGGAGTTGGGTGGACGACGTCTCATATTGTTGGAGCTAAAAATTCCTAGGATATCTTGGTGAGAGTTATTACAACGTGAAAGATATTTTTGCAACATATGAAACTGAAGAATCCAAGACCATTTAAATTGTCGACGACTTTTCATAGAAATGATTATTCACAAGTACACTTATTATATGATTAAGTGTTCGTGTTTTATTTAAAATTTGACTAAATTAACATGTACATAGTTTAACCTTTCCATACATCTCATAAAGGTTGAATGGCGGGTGGGGTGGCTAATGCTTTACCAAAACATATTCCCTGGCTTTAATCTTATGGTTAGTTAGATGAGTTGGAAGGAGGGAGGAGGAGACATTCTTTACAGTCTCAGATTCGCGTTTCTACGGATAAATTTGGGTCAACGAGGACAGGGTCTTCGTGTCTTACTCTTTTACACCCGTTTGGACTGGATGGACGGACCCTATTGGCCAATTATATCTTCAGTATTTATTATTATCCGCGGGTCCCACTCGTGGAATGGAAAACAACAAGAAGATGAGAAGAAAACACTATTTTGTCCTTCTGGTATGGATGGTACTATTAGTACATGCCTTCCTTCATCTTCTCAACCCACCCCCATCCAACGGCTCTTCTTCCCTCTCTTGCCCACCATCCATTTCCTATTTTTGTCATAAATATATATTATTCTTGTCATACTCCAAACGCTATCAGTGAGTATCAAGTGTTTTAGCCAGATAGATATTCTGATCAAAACAGTGACTCATGAGACATGGTAATTTGTTTTTGGGATTTTTAATTGATTCAAGTCGTAGTAAGTTTATCTATCTATCTCCCTATAATCTATTAACTTCTTCTTCGATTTTTGGATATTTCACTGCAATTTCAACTTATATTTTCTTTTCTGCCCACTCCATCCAACTATTAACCAGATATTTTGGGTCATAACATAAACCACTGTTTATATTCTGAGTTATACATCACTGATTTCTTTATTTATTTTTTAGCAACTATCATAGAGGGCATCTTTTGATTTGTATTCCAAGCTTTTGACATGAATTCAACAAGTTATCTCCCCCAATCTCCAAAGGGTATCTCTTCTTCTCACAAAATTGTTGTTTATTGAGAGCGTTCCTGGCCCTTAAACAAATCACTGCACCTTTAGCTAGGTTTGGTTGCGAAAAGCAACTCAAGGTATGGTTTCAAGATCATATTCCAATCTTTTGGAGCTTGCTTCCGGGGAGTCTCCATCTTTTGGCCGCATGAGTAGACGAATTCCGAGGATTATGACGGTGGCTGGT
The DNA here is from genome assembly GCA_027478365.1 of Erythroxylum rufum. Taxonomy (NCBI): domain Eukaryota; kingdom Viridiplantae; phylum Streptophyta; class Magnoliopsida; order Malpighiales; family Erythroxylaceae; genus Erythroxylum; species Erythroxylum rufum. The sequence goes on from JANIHZ010000001.1 coordinate 12,093,598, forward strand.
ATAATTTCTGATTTAGATGATGACCCATCCGAGAGTGTATGCTCTGATCCATCATCTTCCTCTGCTCAAAAAGACCGAATTATAATAGTAGGTAATCAGCTACCCATAAGAGCCCAGAGGAAATCAGACGGCGGTAATTCTTGGATTTTCACTTGGGATGACAATTCACTTCTCCTGCAGTTGAAAGATGGATTAGGAGATGATGATATCGAGGTTTTTTATGTTGGCTGCTTGAGAGAAGAGATTCACCCCAGTGAGCAAGAAGAGGTCTCGCAAATTCTTTTAGAGACTTTCAAATGCGTGCCAACGTTTCTCCCACCGGATCTCTTCAGCCGCTTCTACCATGGTTTTTGTAAGCAACAATTATGGCCTTTGTTTCATTACATGTTGCCTTTGTCGCCGGATCTTGGTGGTAGGTTTAACCGCTCTTCGTGGCAGGCCTACGTATCAGTAAACAAAATTTTTGCTGACAGGATCATGGAGGTGATAAACCCAGAAGATGACTTCGTGTGGGTGCATGATTATCATCTTATGGTCCTGCCATCATTTCTGCGGAAGAGGTTTAATAGGGTGAAACTGGGGTTTTTCCTCCACAGCCCATTTCCTTCCTCGGAGATATATAAGACATTGCCCATTAGAGAAGATCTTCTGCGAGCACTGCTAAATTCGGATCTAATTGGGTTTCATACGTTTGACTATGCTAGGCACTTCTTATCTTGCTGTAGTAGAATGCTTGGTCTTACCTATGAGTCTAAGAGGGGTTACATAGGCCTTGAGTATTGTGGTAGGACTGTAAGCATTAAAATTCTTCCTGTTGGTATACATATGGGTCAACTTCAGTCAGTGTTGAGCCTTCCAGAGACGGAAACTAAGGTTGATGAACTTATTAAGCAGTATCATGATCAGGGTAGGATTATGTTGCTAGGGGTCGATGACATGGACATTTTTAAGGGTATAAGCTTGAAGTTGCTTGCAATGGAACAGTTGCTTTTGCAACATACTCAGTGGAAGGGCAAAGTGGTTTTAGTGCAGATAGCAAATCCGGCAAGAGGTAAGGGGAAAGATGTGAAAGAGGTCCAGACTGAGACATATTCGACTGTTAAGCGCATCAATGAAACATATGGGAAGCCTGGATATGACCCAATTGTCCTCATTGACGCACCCCTCAAATTCTATGAGAAGGTGGCATACTATGCTGTTGCAGAGTGTTGCTTGGTCACGGCTGTTAGGGATGGAATGAATCTCATTCCTTATGAATACATAATTAGCCGCCATGGGAACGCGAGATTGGATAAGGTGTTATGCTTAGAACCAACCACACCAAAGAAGAGCATGTTGGTTATCTCTGAGTTTATTGGTTGTTCACCATCACTGAGTGGAGCAATTCGAGTAAACCCATGGAACATTGATGCTGTGGCAGATGCAATGGACTGTGCCTTGGACATGGCTGAACCAGAGAAGCAACTCCGGCATGAGAAACATTACAGATATGTGAGTACACATGATGTTGGATATTGGGCACGTAGTTTCCTTCAAGATTTAGAGAGGACATGTCGAGATCATGCAAGGAGGAGGTGCTGGGGTATTGGTTTTGGGTTAAGCTTTAGAGTTATCGTGCTTGATCCAAATTTCAGGAAGCTGTCAATGGAGCACATTGTTTCAGCTTACAAGAGGACCACCACTAGGGCAATTCTTCTGGACTATGATGGTACTTTAATGCCCCAGACTTCAATTGATAAGAGTCCATCCACAAGGTCCATTGACATCCTAAACAACTTGTGTAGAGATGAGAACAACATGGTTTTCATCGTGAGTGCTAGAAGCCGGAAGACACTTGCTGAGTGGTTTTCTCAGTGTGAGAGGCTAGGATTGGCTGCCGAGCATGGTTATTTTTTAAGGTAAACTGTCGATAATGAAATGCTTAAAATGAAGAGTCTGTAACTTAACTGACTGGATCTGATGATGATACTATGCAGGATAGCACGGGATATGGAGTGGGATACATGTGTCCCTCCAGCAGACACTAGTTGGAAACAAATTGCAGAGCCTGTGATGCAGCTTTACACTGAAACAACTGATGGATCTTTTATCGAGGATAAGGAAACTGCTCTAGTATGGTGTTATGAGGATGCAGACCCAGATTTCGGCTCATGTCAGGCTAAAGAGCTTCTTGATCATCTTGAAAGTGTCCTTGCCAATGAACCTGTTACGGTGAAGAGTGGCCAGAATATTGTGGAGGTCAAGCCTCAGGTTTGGTCTAAACTACTTTGCTTTTCTCATTTCATTTTATTCAGCATATCATATTAGTGTGCACTGTGATAAACATTTCAAGTAAAGCTTGTTCCACTGGTTAACAATTGCAAACACCAAGTGTATACTCTATAGAGAGATTCTGTTTCCTGTTTACTTAAGGCGGCTTGAGGATGGATTCACAGTGCCTTTTACGATGAGGAAAAATGTCTGAACTTTTCATTTTGTTTTCCTTTTGTCTAGATATCTATTTGCAGTTCCAAATAAGACAGAAGATATATGCATAACTGAACATACAAACAAAGAAATATGTCAAATTTCAATCTCTTTAAGAAACTTTAGTAACTGCTACATTGTGTAGACATACAAAACGTCCAAATCTAGTATGATTGCCTGTGTCTTGTCAAAAAAACTTGTGGCGTAGAAATGGAAAAATATGACCTAATAAGTGCACATGAATCATGACTTATTCTGGATGAAATTCATGAATGAAGGATCTAGTAAGTCAATCAAAATGGAAATGCATTCATTCTCCGAAATTGAAATTTGTCTATGTTGTAGGGTGTGAGCAAGGGACTGGTTGCCAAACGCCTGCTTTCCATCATGCAAGAAAAGGGGATGTCACCTGATTTTGTTCTTTGTATTGGGGATGATCGATCTGATGAAGATATGTTTGAGGTAATTACAAGTTCTGTGGCGGGATCCTCGATTGCTCCAAGAGCAGAAGTTTTTGCATGCACTGTTGGTCAAAAACCAAGTAAGGCAAAGTATTATCTTGATGATACAGCAGAAATTGTTAGATTAATGCAAGGCTTGGCGTCTGTTTCAGAACAAACGATCGCGCTGTAGGATAGTGAAAGAAGTATTGTCTTTTGACACTTGAACAGGTGCCTTAATCCCTTTATTTTGATGCCTTTTCTTTTTTTCTTTTTTTTTTTTGTGTTACTACGAGAAGCTGTGTAATCGAATATAATTTATATTTTTTCTTCTCTTTCATTGTGCTTGATTTATGTTTAGTAAAGCTGTATATATTGTTCATTAATCAGAGCTTACCTGTCTACCTCACTACTAGTAGTAGCAGCCTAATATGGAAAAGGGGTTAGCCAACAATATGTTGATGTTCTTGCTTGAGTAGATGAATGTTTATTTTATATACCCCGTTGAAGAATTTAGAAAAAAGATGAATGGTTACACGCCTCATCTGAGTTTGCATATTATTGGATACTTTTTTACACTGTTATTGAGATTTTATATTGTGTTGACCCGTCTTATCTTTGTCATTGGCAATATCATACCGTCCAGAAACAATTCCTCCCATTACACAGAAGAACAACCAATCACTTAGGAATCTTTTGATAGACTACGAAACATAGAAAAACTTCTTGCACTGCTAATAATCTTGTAAAAAGTTGCATTTTAGCTATTAAAATCTTTTTCATGATTAAACATTGTTCTTTTAATGAATGTTTATCGGTCTATTTGCAATGGTAGGGCAATTTATAATTTTAATTACATCTGTTTAGTTCAAACAATTTTAAAATCAATATAGCAATTGCTAAAACATAACAATAAATTAAAATCGGTACTGATAAATGTTCCACGTGGGCACACGTTTTCAACATAAACTGTTCGCTTTCATCTTTGTCGCACTCTATTAGGATAGTTAGGTTAGGTTTAGTTCGGTGGTTATTAATGGAATGAAATGCAATATTATTATATTGTTTGGAAGGAGAGTTTATAATAGAATAAAATGAAAGAGAAAGTTTCATATTATATCTCATTCCATCTTAAACAGTAAAAATGATAAACCTCCAATTTGAGAGGTTTGAGATGAAATATAAAATAATAAACAACATTTTACTATATTACGTTATGAACTCTTCTTCCAAACAACATTTCATTATATTACATTATGAACTCTTTCATCTTTCCCAAACAACAATTTTCTAATATTATAACCATTTATATTCTATTTTATTATAAATCATTCTATTCTATTAAAAGTCTTACGTCCAACTAATCATAGCCTTAAGTCAAAGCGGAGTTCTACGGTTAAGAATACCCATGCAAGTCATCATCCACATTACAATTTGAATCACATGAACTATACAAGTTCATGAAGATGTTGGCGTTTGAGGATACAAATCGAAACACGTACATGAGTTAATTGGTAACAGCTACACATAGAGAGGTATGCCAATTTCATGAAACCAATTCCAATAAAATTTTTCTAAAGTTATGACCCTTATGATTCCTTTCTTCTTTCTTCTCCTAATTTTCCTTTTTATATATGGTCATGATTAATACGTGTGGAAATATCCCCACGTATTATTAAATAGACAAAATGAAAACAAACTTTTGTAAGGAAAAATTATGCAACATATAATGCATTGTTATACCCACGTCTAAATAATACAAGAGAAAAAGATTCTAAAGAAACATTTTCATAACTATGTACATTTTCATAAGAAGTATTTCTTATATAGAATTTGTTTAGTATTTTTTTGTAGGACCCCATTGCCATATAGATATCTTATCTATTATGGTGTCTAATACATTATGGCTTAATTTGTATTAATCATAGGTTAAATTAACTAAATAAATTACCTAATCTTTTTAACTAAATTCGATAACAGCTACTGTAACCATAATTTCCCAAAATCGCTAATTCATCACTTCTATTATCTGCTAGTCTTGTTTACTTCTGTTTCATAAATGTTCTCCTTTTTATGTGTTGCTTCTCTGCATGTTGTGGCTCTACTTCCTTTCTTTGGGTCTTCGCTAACTACTTCACTTTCACATTTTTTTTTTCTCCTTTTTACATTGTTTCTCTGTTTGCTGGGCTCTGCTTCTGTTTTGCATTGCTTCTGTGTCAATCAAGATTGCTTCTCTCTGTCACCTTGCTTCTGTCACACGCTGCTTATCTATGTCAGATTGCTTCTTTGCTGCTACCTGGCCTTCCTTCTCTGCATCGCCTTGCATCTATGTCAGGTGATATCTTGTCTCTTATTCTCTACCATTTATCAACATCATACACTTTAATTTGGATTCTACATTAAATCTTGGTCATTTTAAGTTAGGAAATTTTCTTGAGATCATTTATGTAGTGGTATTGAGGACGAAATTCTCTTTTGTTCACTGTATGCAGAGGAATAATTATGCATACAATTATGTAGCACTAAATTAAAACATTGAAAATTGATAGCTCTAATTGATATAAGCCTTATTTGCTAAAGAGCTTATAAGTTATTTTTTAGCAGTTTGACTCATTTAAGCTTATTGACTTTAACACAAAGATATTAGAAATGTTAGGTTATTAGTTGTTTGGGTTGACTGATTCAATCGTACCAGTTAATTTCAGCAAGCTCCTGTCGAGGAGCGCTTAATTATAATCAGCGGAAATTTTTTGTATTAATCTCGATTTTGCCCTTCTACTACCGTCCGAAGTTTGTGGACTTTGTGCTCTTCTTTTTCTTCTTCGTGATCGCTATTGCTGCGCCATTAATCGACATCCGGACCTACCTCCCTCAGTCCCTTTTCCTAGTTTTTCTCATCGATCTTAAGAGCTGCTGAGTTTCTTTTATAGAAAGAAGAAGCATTCTGCTTCTCTCTATGTGGATAAACCTGTCTCGCAAATGCTTGTAATGTGGGTTGGGATTGAATGTTGATGTTATGTAATGTATTTGCTTTTTTGATCCATCCCCTGTCGTCTTCTGCTGGCTCTTATCTGCTCTTCGATTTGTTCTCAATTGTCAAATGTGGCTACTTTTTATTTTTCTTTCTGGGTAATTCAATGGAATTTTGAATGGCTATTCTTTCTTAGTTTTTCATTGTCTTTTAGTACTTCCAATTTTCATGTTTGCTTACTAAAGAGAGTAGGACTGGAGTTGGAGCCAAAAAGTTTGAAGCTTGAGCATTTTTGGTGCTCAAAGCAATTACTTTGATTTGCTAGAGTCGTTTCTTTTGAAATCTTTCAAGCTTGCGTTGATTGGTTTCAACCATTTCTTGATTTCAAATGGACTTTTACTTTGGATTGCATATCGTTATATTGGAGTGGGAATATAATCATCTCTGAAATGGATTCTTGAAATCCCAGTATTTTTTAATTATGTAATTTCGCAGCTCACTAACCCCACTAACTGCGAAAAAAGCTTCTGTTTACTACTTAATTTCTCTTAGATGGTGAACATTTTCATTCTTGTCAAAAACCATTGCTGTAATTTTCTCCTTCACTTTATGGTTTCTGATTCATTAAGCAGAAGTTTCGTGTTCATTGGTATCTATGCTGTTATTTTGAGTTATATGATAAATATTATAATTAACCACAGGATTTGAACACTGGAACTTGTCGTCTCATGTGGAGCTACTTCTTTTGATTTTCCAGTGAACAGATGTTAAATCTCTCATCTTTAAACCTGCCACGTTTTGTGTAGTGCAAATACAATAATCAAAATTTTGTTTCCTGTGTAAGCCAGAGAGTTATTTGCAATCTCACCCAGTGTTTGGTTTCTGTCTTATCCATTGAAGACAATGGACAAGGACGCAAAAGTTCTGTCCGTAATTGTGTTTGCTTGCTGTCTTCGAAAATTTCTGTCCTGTCTTCAATGGACAAGGACAGAAATTTGTGTCCAAGATAAAACTGCGGTACAGACGCGTTCTGTCCATCGGACAAGTCTGGCAAAAATCGAAAATAACCTCGCTTAAATGTCTCCCACGAAACCTAAAACAAATAACTCCATTGTCTCCTCCTTCGTGCGGCTGCATCTCCAGTGTGCAGGTCTCCTCCTTCGTGCGGCTGCATCTCCGCTGATAACACGGTAAGTTATTTATTTTGTTGCAGATTCTTCTCTTCTGTTCCCACGTCAATACACACTTCTGTTCCCACTTCAATGCAATTTTGGATGTTGATTGGGTAAGGTCGGAATGGGTATCGATAGGGTGAGGTCGGAATGGGTATGGTAGAGTGAGGGATTGGGATTAGGTTATGTTAATGGGTT
>JANIHZ010000001.1:12122888-12134723 GCA_027478365.1 Erythroxylum rufum
ATTCAGAATTTGGCTTTGCCTTTCTTTCAAGATCGCTTGTCGCTCTTGTTCATCTTTTCGTCTAATCAAACGACATTAATTTAACTCCTGAACGGAGTCTAAACGTTCTTCTTCCATTCGTAACATTCCGTTCTGCGTCAATAACCCAGTCCTAAGTATGCTTGTAAAATCTATAAAACAATATCATGATTATTACTGTTTATTTTACCGTTCCTATATCAGTAACCTACTTGATCATATTGATGCGATAACATAGCTTACACAAAACGTAACCGATTAGTTCTCAAATTATAATTCCCAGCAATCATATTGCTATCACCTTATGTTTGTTAGCAATTTTGCATTCCAAACTAGATATTTTTTGTGTTAAATTAAAACCACATTCTATAAAATTGCTTTAAATTATAACAATACGCCCTTTTCCGTTCAAGAGTATTATTGGTCAAATAAATACTAGCTAAAGAAGTTAGCTTAGATTATTGGCTTGCTTTTCACTCAGCATTTTTAAAAGCTTAAAAGATAATGTAGTCTCAAAACAAGTTGTGAGAATATAGCTCCCAATCTTTGACTATGATAGTGAACCATTACCAACTTTTCTGCTGCTAGACATTTACAAGCCTTTTCCTCTTTATACTTAATCTAGAGATAAGACTTTTTACAAGCTTCCTTAAGATAAAATACACCGTTATTATATTCTTCTTGACCAATGTCGTTACTGAAAATTTCCTCGTAACAATTATTAGTATTACGATTAAACTTTATTTTGAAAAAAAAAGAAAGAAAGTTATGAGATTGGTGATTGTAGTAACTTGCCGTGATGAAGTTATACATACATACAAGGACAAGACCGTAAGGATTGTGATGTTTTACCAAACCCAACTGTTATCATCAAATATAAATGTAGCAATTAGACGGATCAGCTTTTAATTTTATTTAGTTTTCTTAAAACGCTTTGCAACTTAATAGTCTGTTGTGAATGGAATGGATACAATATTTAATTAACATGAAATAGTGATAAGTAAAATCTCTACCGCTCATCCTTCGTCTCTGTCCAGTATAGGAATTTACCTTTACCTCAAAAAATGAAATATAGAAATTTTAATTATTTATATACAGTAACAAAGTTTGGGTGTGGCCTCAATCAACATGCTGCCCCTGCTTCATGAATCGGGACCTGCTCTTCGGATTTTCCAGCCGCCGCCGACGATCCACCTCCACCTCCATCGGATTCCGCCATCGGAGTTTCCTTAGGTCAACAACTACCTCCGTCGTCATGTTGCTGGAATCCACTGTTCCCCGTGCCGTACTCTTCTCCGCTGCCATTTCTGTCTCGTGTTTGCTCCTGTTTTACGGTGGCGCCGATTCTCTTCGCTTCACTCCATTTTCCTTCTCATCTTCATCTTCATCTTCCTCTTCCCCTTTCAATGTTTTCTTCTCTTCTTTCCTCAACAGTGACGACCCTGTCAGTACACACAACAGCGAAGTGAAGCTTGAAAAGGTGCTGAAAGAAGCATCAATGGATGATGGGACTGTGATATTGACTACATTAAATCAAGCGTGGGCTGCTCCAAACACAGTGATTGATCTGTTTTTAGAGAGTTTTAGAATTGGGGAAGGTACTAGGAGGCTTTTGAAGCACCTGGTTATTGTTGCTTTAGACAACAAGGCTTATTTGCGTTGCTTACAGCTCCATATTCATTGTTTTGCTCTTGTAACTGAGGGTGTTGATTTTCATACTGAGGCTTATTTTATGACTCCCAATTACTTGAAGTTGATGTGGAGAAGGCTTGAGTTCTTGCGCTCTGTTCTTGAGATGGGTTACAACTTCCTTTTTACGGTAATTTTTCTTATTTTCCCTCTGTGATTATTAGCTATGCATTAATTCCTCTTCCTTTTTTTTTTTTTTAAAATGCTTACGTTGCTCCTTGAGATTCAGTAGTCCCTTTTTACTTGTTGGCTTTATGTGCCAAAGTAAGTGCTTTAACATGGGGCTTTTATCAACTAGAATAATTCAGTGGATACTTGAATTAATACTAGCTGACTCTTACTAACAATTATGTAAGAATCGGCGCTATGAATTTAGGTAATTCACAATTGCTCAGTTCAAAAAGCATTTAGCTTCCTTCACATTTTTGTAAATGGTATGTTGTTTTCAAGTTTCAAATTTTTTCACTTGTACCATATTTCCTGCTTTCTCCTCTACAACATTCATCCAGAATATATATAACAATAAAAAAAGAAAAAATTTGCAGCTGAGTTGTTCAATTTTTGATTACAGATTTTGTATTCCTTAATATATTTTAATTCATTAAAGTTATCTATAATACGACTATTTGAAATAGGGCTCTAGTTGAACTTTTCGTGTATATTCATAGGAAATAATTTAGGGATAACATTATATGTCTAGAAATGTGACAATAAGAGGGTGATTTTTTGAGATGAACAAGATAAGAGTGAACATAATTTAACAACACAAGACTTAAAAAGAAACTGTATCCATATTTTTGATAATTAGTTGTACAATCTGGCTTGTTTTGATACTTGAAAGGTCGTATGTGTTAGTTTGACGATCACATAATGTAGCAGCAATGGTTTAGGACATCATTATTGCATTACTTTTTTTTAAGTTGATTGTGATCTCCAAGTCTAATCTGCTGTTAGATTTCTTGTTCTATTTCTGTCAGCCTTCTGATTATCTTTTACTGTATATTCAGTGCCTATTTGGTTGGTTTTTCCATCCAGGATGCTGATGTCATGTGGTTCAGGGATCCATTTCCACGATTTTATGCAGACGCAGATTTCCAAATTGCATGTGATCATTTTCTTGGAAGCTCAGTTGACATTGATAACAGACCCAATGGAGGGTTTAAATACGTAAAGTCCAACAACCGATCCATAGAGTTTTACAAGTTCTGGTACTCTTCGCAAGTGATTTATCCTGGACACCATGAGCAGGATGTTCTTAATTTTATCAAGTTTGATACTTTTCTTGAGGATATTGGATTGAGAATAAGATTCTTGGACACCGCTTATTTTGGTGGCCTTTGTGAACCTAGCAAAGATCTGAACTTAGTTTGCACAATGCATGCAAATTGCTGCTATGGTTTGGATAGCAAGCTTCACGATCTCCGCCTTATGCTTCAAGATTGGAAGATATTTTTATCTCTGCCACCAAGTTTGAAAAGATCATCTCTCGTGTCTTGGAGAGTCCCACAAAATTGCAGGTGAGAGATTGACTTTTGTGCTATTATCTTGTATTTCTTAGGTTATAAATCCTTTCATCTGCTAAATTCTACCTGTTTATCTTGTTGGCATCCAACAGTCTTAATTCTCTCCGTCATTATGATCTTCCTGAAGAAAGAGCTCAACAAGGCGTCCAAGAGTGAAACCATTAATTTAGGCATTAGCAAAATTCTCCTTTTTCCTGAGTGAGGTATTCTTCTTGACTGCTATCAAGTACATTCTTTTATATATAGACACAAACGTCTGTCATTCTCTGTTTGTATGTGCGTGGGTTGTGCGGTCATATCAAGTATGTTTTTCTCTTTAATTTACGCACCCATCTGGATGTAAATAAGAAAATATTAAACGAGATGCACTGGTAGAGAGAGCGAAGACTAAAAGTGAAAGAAACATGAAAAGATGATAGCTTCCGGTATCTTAAGAGAATAGTCAAAGCCTTAGAAGGTGCAAATGGGTATCCAAAATCACGCATTTTGTTAATCTTCTCCAGACTTGGTTGTTTGAAACTCTTGAAATTCACACTTTCCAGCTGACCTCAATTCAATAAACATCCTTGCCACAACCAAACGGACAATAATGGAGAGATAATCTAATGAATAAATTCAGTAGGATGATGCACCAAATAATCTAATGAATAGCTTCGGTGGGATGATGCACCAACATTAGCATAAGAAGACGTACACGAAAGGAAAGAACATCAACGGAGTTACCTTTACAACTCAATTAAATACAAAGAACAAAAGTTGCTATTTCTTTTCTTTCTGATGGACTGAAGCACGACATGGTGATTTTTGGAGGACTGAGACCTTTGAACAACTGTTGACTTCCCTTTCACGTTTGATGCCTTTAACAGTGTGTAGAGATGAATGCTATGTTTCTTTCGTGATCTTTATAATTTTACACATACAATAAACCTCTATCAAGTAATATTGTTGGGACATGTAAAATTTATTGATTAGAGGTATTAATTAATCGAAAATGAATTTAGCCTATTAATTCATGTTCAGACCTTGAGAAGTTATTATATAAAGATTATTAACTTTATAGAGATTTTAATAGGGAGGAATGGTGTGCTAGGATCATAAGGAAAAGATAGTGTCTTAAGTGGAATTTGATACGTTATAAATTTGGATTGCAGACAAACTAACACCTATCAGGTGGGTAAACAAAGACTTGACCATTTTAATGGTTAATGCTCACTATCGTGCTGTTCAATCACTGCTAAACTAAGCTTTCGGTCAAACAAGTATAACAAAACTAGACTGAGCATGAGCTTTAATCTTAAAGTGAATGTAACACCAATTATATTGATTTTGTCACTGATTTTATGTTGCTACAATAACATCTGTTTATTTTTTGCCCAACTGTGCAAGCTAGATTCCTTACCTTTATGTAATTTGGGATTATGGCTTCAATAAAATCCATTTTCTTTTTTTCTTTTTTAATATATTAATGATGTTTTCACATTTTATGTCAATATCAAATGGGAACTCTAATAATTTTGGGTGTTAGATTGACAAATATTAATTGAAAAATGTTGAATTGCTCTTCTCAGCTAGTCATCTCAGTATGCAGAGATGTGAGGGAGCTGTTTCTGGATGATAATCGTTTGCTTCGTTCCAGCATGAAGGAAGTAATGCAGTTTTGCCTGGACTTGGTCATTTCCTTCTTTTTTAGTCAATTCCTTCTTTGAATTAGGCGCGTATAGAATGCCATTTTGATTGATACAGTTGCTTCGTTCAAGCATGAAGGAAGTAATGCAGTTTTGCCTGGATTTAGTCATTTCCTTCTTTTTTAGTCAATTCCTTCTTTGAATTAGGCGCTTATAGAATGCCATTTTGATTGATACAGTTGATTATGTAAAGTTACTTCTCCATAACAGCAACTTTTTTTTTTTTGGGTAAGTCAGTAAATTTCATAAATAAGTAAAAGGTATGTACAATCGAGAGATTGCCCATGATGCCAATCTCTTAACCAAACCAAAAGGAAACCTTACATGAAGCATGAGGGGCCCCACAATTGTTCCCCTGACCATACAAACCACACAATAGTGATCCTAAACCATGCCAACCAACCAAGATGATCATATTGAGGATCATCTTACCAGTAACATAACTATTTCCATACAAGAGTCTCAAGCAACAAATAAACTAATCAAGACTACTTGCTAACCCATAACTTGAAGACAACACATCATAATTTGAGTTCTTCTCATTTCCCGAGCAATGTGGGATTTTATTTGTATAGGATACCAAAGGTGAAGAGGTAGGAGAGCCTTACCCTTTGCATCTGTTGAGTATTTGCTTAACTCCGACCCATCCTTCCTTTGTAAACCCAATCTGGACTTCCAGCTTTTAAGACACCAACCTGAGGAGAAGGGGATCTCCTACTGTTAAGTAGTGGGGTTAACATAAATTATATTATGATCATCTTTTCTGTACCTAATGAGGATCTATTGTTGAAGGAGTGTCCCCCTATTGCTTGTGATACCATGCTTCCAAGAGTAATTCTTCAAGGCTTTTTGGAGATTGAGGCATTCCCCGCATCTGATGTCTCTCTTGTTGTAGATATCGAGGAGGGATTGGATTTTTCTTTATTTTCTTGAACCTGAAGTCAAAACTTGCAGACATTACATTAGAAAAATAAAACACACTAACAACTACCTTCTTTTAGTGTTTGAGTTGAGATATTCCATAACTTGAAAGATCACTCTCGTGTTGAAGCTTCCCACTTCCAAGGCTTCATCTTTGAAAGTTCGAAGATTTCTTTTAGTCCACAGGTTGTATACAATAACAGAAAGGATGATGATGAAAGTATTGATGTCTCAGTTTCTGAAATTTGGTGGTTGATTAACCAATTTAAAATGGAATGAAGGTTTGTCAGGTGAGGAAGGTGTATTTAGAAGTGATCAAGACAGTTTAACCACACTGTTTTAAAGAAAGAACATTCAAAGAATAGATGCTTGATAGTCTCATTATCCGAGGCACACAAGGAGCACCGATTTGGGGTGTGAAGGTAAAGGAGATTGTCCCTTGTTTGCAATTTATTGAAAAAGGCTAACCATAAAATGAAGGAGCACCTAGGGCTATTCCTTTTATGCCATACTAGTTTATGCTAATGAACAGTTTGATTTGGAGGTCTCATGAAAATGTAGGCAGAAGCATTTGTCTACTTTTTTTGATGACCTTGCTAGCCATTTCAAACTATCAGCTCGTGAACAATCTAGATGATATTGCAAAAGTTCTAGATTACTAATGGTCCTAATTGTTTCCTCTTGCCAGCACCACTCATTATCCCTGATTACTTCGGACACTCTTACAGTCATAGGTAGCTTCGACCCATTGATCGCTTTAGGAGTAGAGTGATCCATCAAGATACCTCTCGGATGCCAAGAATCCTGCCATGAGAAAGTAGAATTTCCATTTCCTATTCTAAACCTGAATTGGTTCCTAATTTGATTCATAATATATAAAATCTTTCTCCAACTCCACGAACTACAATTGTTACGATGGGTGCTCTAGAAATTTTTCCTTTTCAGAATTATAGTGTGTACCCACTTAACCCATAAAGCTTCCTTATAATTAAGCAGAAATCAAATTCTTTTCCCTATCACCACATTATTCCAAGTGGACAAATGCTTAATACCTAAACCACCCTCTCTTTTGGGTCTACAAAGGTCATTCCATTTAACCTTAACATAAGCTTTTGTCACCACCTTCCTAGACTATAAGAAATTTCTAAGTTTTGTCTCTATTTTCTTAATAATGGAGGTAAGAAGAATGAAGTGACTAGACCAATACACCTGAAAAGTGGAGAGGATCGAAATAACTAATTGAAGCCTACCAGTACAAGAGAGAGTTTTATGGGTCCATTTGTTAACCCTGCCATCAATTTTATCCAACAAAGATAAACAATCCCTCCTAGACAATCGACCTGTTAGAAGAGAAACTCCCAGGTATCGAATAGGAAGGTGACTTCTTTTAAGACCCAACATAATTTCCATTTGATGGCCCAACTGGTCCATATCAGGAGATATAAAAAGAATTGACTCTTGGAAAGGTTCATTTCCATGCCAGATAAATTAGAAAAGGTGCTCAAGCATTTTAGTAAAGTATGGGTCGAAGTCAAATCAGCACGACAAAACAGTAAGAGATCATCAACAAACAAGAGATGGGTGAGTTTAAGGGCTTTGCACCTCTAGTGGTATTTAAAGGAAGTACTGCCATCTATACAAGCATTCAGGCTTCTTGAGAATACCTTCATACAAATAATAAAGAGAAAAGGAGATAAAGAATCCTTTTGTCTTAAACCTAACTTCTCTAGAAATTTTTTTGAGGGGGACTCATTGATCAAAATAGCATACAAAGGTGAGGTAATACACTCTCTGATCCATTAATGAACTTAAGAGGACAACCTACAGCTACTAGCACATTCAGGAGGAAATCCCAATGGATCGAGTCAGGTTTTTTGTAAATCCACTTAAAAGCACATCTCCTATGGTTATTAGCAAGATAGTAATTCTTGAAAATCTCTTAGGCTGATAAGATATTATCCTCTATTCGACGGTTCTTAATGAAAGCACTTTAGTTTGGGCTGATAATGTGAGGGAATAACTCTCTAAGCCTATTTGTCATGATTTTTTTAATCACCTTATAAATTATGTTACAACATGAGATTGGCCTATAGTCAACCACTGTGGAAGGATTTTCTTTTTTAGGAACAAGAGAAATGAAAGTAGAGTTAAACTCTTTGAGTAATCTCCCATGATGGAAAAAATCTTGGATAGCCTAAGTAAATTTCTCCCCTATTATATGCCATGTATGTTTAAAGAACACCTTGTTAAACCCATCTGGCTCAGGAGCCTTATTCAAATTAAAAGAGTTGAAAACATCCCTAAGCTTTTGCGCTGAAACTTCAGCAATGAGGTTGTTTGTAAGATTTTTAGAAATTGGATTAGGGAAAAGGTTTTCCACAAACTCTTTAGAGGGAAGAAGGTCTTTTTTATTCGCAATAGTACTCTGAAAGAAACCTAGGAACTGATCTTGAATCTCTTCAAAACCAACAATTCTATTGCCATTTCCTCCTATTAGAGAGTGAATATTGTTTCTGTTCCTATTTGACAATATCGAATTGTGAAAGAATTTGGTATTCCTATCTCTCTCTTTGAGCCATTTGATACGAGAAGATTATTTATAGAAAGAATCCTGATCATCTAAAGTTCTAATCAAGTTATTAATGGCTTCAGTTTCCTTGGCAACCAAGTGGCGATTATTAGGAAAATGTCTTTTTTGATCTTGGACATTGTTAAGAATTGTTTGACAATTCTCAACTCTAATATTCAAATCACCTATCTGACCAAAATTAAGCAGTTTGAGCACTTTTCTAACCAGTTTAAGCTTGGACACTACACAAAATGTAGGAGTTCCTTGGACCTGAGTATTCCAAGCCTCTTCTACTGTCTAAAGAAAATTAGGCTGCTAGACTAGGAAGTTGGAAAACCTAAATTTTGGTCAAAACTGTTATCATTTTTCAATTTTCTGCAACTACACAATTGCAAATTTTCTTGTTCAAATGATCCATTCCTTCAAGGTTTCGCAATAGAGTAAAAAGTGACACTGACAATTTTCAAATCCAGAACTAGCAATTCTCTGGTTACATATTCTACTTATTTGAAATCACATTTTCAATGTTCTGAACTAGTGCCATTGCGGTCAGTGGCCAAACACAAAAGCCTTTGCTCAGAACATATTAAACTTCGTTTTCGTAAAAAATAAAGCAAAGTTTTGATTAGACAATCATCTAAACACAGTGTTCACTTTATATTGTCTTATATTTTATTTTTTGGCAAAATTAAGGATATAAAAATTACATTTTCTAATTTTATGCATATTAGTTATATTTTTGCTTTTCTAATCTTTCCCTTAATTTTGATATACGGTCTCTGTGAGCTTTGCTCACTTTTTTCTTACCAAAAAAATAAAATAAAATAAACATGTTAGAGGAGAATAACTATAACAAACATAAAGCATGTAACAAACAAATGATTGAGGGAGCACCGTACCAACATAGTAAGAGGAAAAAATGTTAGAAGAGATCATGGATGCACTCATAAATTCCTTTCATTTATGATGTCTTTTGATTGAGCTAGCAGAGTTATTAAAGGTTTTTAACTTTAAGTCTAAGCTGCACTAGGGTTTGATGAAAGTACATAACCTACAAGAAGACGTTAAAGATGTCTACTTCAATGCTAAAATCATATTCAGGTTGAGAAAGTTTTAGAGTGAGATGAAAAACTGATAAATCAAGCATTCTTAAGAGGAGTGATAAGGATGATTGGAGAGATAAGGAGGGTACTCAAGAGAAAAATTCTCAAAAGGAGGAGGCTGTCAATTGCAGTAATTCAAGGTCAACCCAATCTCGGATAAATGGTAACAAATTGTATCGAGATGTACTGCTGTTCCTAGTCTCCAAACATACTCCGCAATAGCCGCCGCTATCTCCTTGTATTAGATATGTAGGCTGGGGTTATTAATCCGATCTCTTGTATAAAATGAATGGTTCTGCCTTCATTGTAAAATAGCGTACATGCCGTTCCTAATATTTTATAAGCCCTGGACAAAGTAAAAAAAAAAAATCCTATTTTTGTCTATTTTTGGGCTCTCGTATAGAATAAAAATAAACTAAATATGAGTCATTTTTGTTGTTCTTTATAAGGTCAAGAGTAGGCCCTATTTTATTTTATTTTATTTTTTATAAGGATAAAAATAGGCTCTATTTTATCATTTATAAGGATGGGCCTTGGACAGGTGCCCACCTTGCCCTTGCCCGAGGTCAGCCCTGATAGCATGACTTGTTAATAAAATACAGGAAGCAGTAGCTTCTCTTCATCTTTCTCAACCTTTCTTTATAGTATCATAGTAGGTTTTGTCAGACGCACATACTTCTCTCACAGCTGCCACCATGTTCACCATTAATCTCAACCAAACAAATGCCACCATCGCAGCATTCAATATTCCAAACTTTGTCATTGTCAAATTGGCGTGACAAGGGCTAGCTGTCCCATTTAACCCTACATCTTTAATATAAATGGACAAAACAAGTGATGGCGAGGGGTTATGAACCGTTTTAGGAAACAATAGAGGAGCTCTTGGGAAATAGAAGAGAGAATGATGAAGCTCTCACATATGGAGAGACCTATGGAGGGGTAGACATCCCAACGCCATCCCAACGTCTATTTGGAGGTGACATCGACGACGACGAACCCGGTTAAGCATATTTTCATTGTGTTTGCTATTATTACTCTCTTTAGGAATTAATTGTGTTATCTTATGTGTATGGATTTAGGTTTTATGTATGAATGATCGTATTCTTGTTATTGTTCGATTGTTTGTATATAAATCTATAGCTAGAATTTTAATATAATCCGTAATTGCTATATTTGAGATTCATTTGTAGCGACTAATGGTTCGTAATCATTAAAGATAATATAACCCAGTTTAAATGACTCGAGCGTATCTGGTTGTTGCTTAGATTGGTCAGTTTTTGTAATTTGTAATGCGACTGTTCAATTAAATATAGAAATTATATCCTAGGTTATTCGGTAGCTAGGTTTAAATAACGAGCGTCTCTTACTTAAACACTATTGGCCCCCAATTTTTTTTATTAGGCATGATTTAAATTAATGTTGAGGTTTTGAGGGATTAATATTTGATATTAATTAGCATGTTAATGTGAGTAAGATAATATGACATAAGTTAAGAGAATTGAAGCATTAAAGTAGTAAGAGTGTGTAAGGGCAAATTTGGCAAGTCACATAAGTTTAGAAACCTTAATGCATTGAAGAAGGGGTAAAATGGGAAGAGAAAATTGTTAGCTTGCATTTAAGAAGCCACAAACGTGATTGAAGAAAAGAGAGAAGAGAGAAGCACGAGAAAAGAGAAAAAGAAGAGAAAGATGGGAGTTATGCTAGGTTTTGATTTTTCTTAGTTTTAAAGAGTGATTTTGAAGTTGAGCAAGAAGGGAAAAAGAAAGAGGAAGATTAGAGCCTTCTTTTGATCCAAGAAATTCATTAAGTGCTGAAGATTCAAGATAAGTTGATGTTAAACCTTTTGGATTTTTGAAAAAGTTTCGGTTCAAAGAGCTTAGAAAATTCATAGGCTTAAGTGTTCTAGGACTAATTTTATACATATGTTTCTTTGGGTTCTAATTTGAAATTCCTATTGATTTGGGAATTGTATCAATGTTGAAGAAAATTAAGGGAGGCAAGAGGAGCAAGGGGAGAGGCACATTTAAGCAAGTTATAAGCAAGGAAATTCAAGGTGAGTTTCACTTTTATACTTAAGTAATAAGCCATTAAAGTTTCTTTCAAGAAATGACAAGAAATGATTTTTCAACTACCTTATTCATGTGCATTTATTGCTCTTTAAATGTTGTAAGATTGTGCTATATGGTTGTATATGAATGGTGTTGGGACCCGTTTCCGAATCCCAACCTAATACAAAACGAATCGAAACGAAATCGAAGAAACGGATTTACAAATTCAGAGGAACGGAAACATATCGAAGGCAAATCGAAATCCAAGTAAACAAATGG
>JANIHZ010000001.1:12146470-12159054 GCA_027478365.1 Erythroxylum rufum
GAATAACTATTCTAGGGTTTAATTATTCCTAAAGCTTGGGGAATAGCTAAAGACATCTTCCCCATGTCTTTGCCTATTATGTGCATGTCGGAATAATCATTATGTGTTGAGGACCGAAATATCCCTTCAGAGTCTTCAAGCTCTCATTTCCCTCGCTCTCATCTCTCTCACTCTCATCTTCAAGCTCTAGTCTCTCTTGCTCTTCACATGCTTGTCTTTTCTCTAACATTTCTCTGTAAGCACTATTTTTTCTAAATTTTTGCTATCACTATAGTTGTTTGGCTTACCTTATCAGCCAAGTAGCTTTTGTGATGCTTATTTGACCTTCCCGTCTCTTCCAATCAACTTGACCAAATTTTTGTTTTGGAATTTATCTGCTTCCAGTCTCTTCCCTATATTTGTGTGAGTCTTTCTATTTAGTTTATTATTATCCTTATTTCTTAGGCCTCTAATCGAAGAAAAACACACTACCCACTTTGAAATGCAAAAGAAACTCTGACAACTGTTCCTTTTCACATCATCTTCATTTAGTCATCATTCTGTATTTGTTCACCACCAGCTTTATTTCCCATTTTGGTATTTTCTTTGCTTTATTCCATCGTCTTTTATCTTTCTCTTTCTGTTTCAGTTGGCCTTTCTTATTTTCTTTTTAATTGTTGGTGAGTACTCTTTGGATTTGGAATTCACTCAATGGATGTTTGGTATGGCAACTCTGACTTCGCCTCCTCCCAGTTCCGACGATGATAAACCCTAAAACCCAGGTTTGGTTTTGCTTCTCTTTATTGTTTGCTTTGATTGTGTGGTGTTATTCTTTGTTTATTATAACTTTATCCTGTTACAATCTTATTTGTTTCCATTTCTTTAAAAATTTTCGAATGATCAACCGTTTTTTATTTTTTGGAATGAGCAAGCTAAAAACTTTTTCAAAGAAATTTTTTGATTCGAGTAGGACAAAGATTTGCTGTGATATCTTAAAGAGGACATGAAAAAAATTTATGTTTAAATCAAATAGGATCTTGAAATGTCTATGAAGTGATGGATTGACTTAGGTTGTATAATAGCCACAGGTTTGACTCTTTGGGGTTCTTTCTAATATTATGACTTGACGGCCCAAGCATAGGACAGAAAAGTTCGTACATCTCTTTTTTCAGAATACTATTATATTGAGGTTGAAGTCTTAGATATGTAATGTTATGTTGGAAGAAGAGGATGATGTTGTCAAGAAATCTATTGCAAGGCCCAAATTAGCAGAAGTAGCAGCAGCAGCTGCTGATGTCACAAAAAAAAGTCAGGAATTGTTGGATTCAAAAATCAAGGTGAATGAACAGATATTTTTTCATTCTTCCATGATCATAAGTTGTTATTCTCTTATTTGATTATGATACAATTTGTTATTAGTAATTGGATTTAGAATTGTTGATGTTTTATATCTTTCAATTTCAATGAAGAGTGATAAGCGTGAATTAGATCATGTTTTAGGGCTTAGCTTGATATGTATTTAGCTATTAATTCAATCATCTAGTATGTGTTTAGGTTAGAATTGTGTTATTTTGTTAATTATTTGTGTTTTAAGTGTTTTATGGGTTAGCACAAGTCTTAGAGCTTAATTATTATATTTTTGAGGTACCTTGATGTGTTTGCTAGTGTTTCAAGGTCAACATTGAAGAACGGAGAATTTTGGAGACATTCAGGCTGAAACAACGACCTATGATTGTGGCACAACAACACAATAGGCCACGATTGTGATAGAAGCACCAGAGTTAGCCTACAATCGTGAGAGAAAGCTCAGATGTGGCCCACAATTGTGCCCTGTGTTGGGCAGACGTACAGACACTCAAAAACATCAAGTTTTGAGAGACTTTTAGAACCTTTTTGACCCCGGAAAAAACCCTAGGGCTGGTTAGAACACAAAAGGATATTTAAAAAACAAGACAAAGAGGTAGAGGGAGCTTTTGCATGAGTCACCTTGAGAAACATTAGAGAGAATTCATCGAGAGATTGAGGAAGAGAAGAAGGAAGAGAGACGAGGAGAAGAAGCTGACTCGACGTACTTCTAGGATCAGGAGTTTTTTTGACGTCACTACCTCCCATCCTCCATTTCAATTGTATTTCCTATTTATTTTCAGCTTTATCACTGTATATAATTGGATTGAATAGTTGAGGATATAATCTTAAATGTCGAGGATATTCTAACTCACCTTTGGAGTTTTATTCTTGAATTAATGAAATATGATTGCTTATGTGTGTATTATATTTATTGTGATTTAATTCTACGATTGCATAATTCGATAATAAACTGACAGGGTGAATCAGATGAAAAGATTAAATTGGGTTAATAAGAGTTAAGTGATTTAATAGAAATTAGAATTAAATCAAATCGGTAAATTGTGCGAAGAGAGATTTTGCATAGGTTTCTGGTAGCTTATTAGAGAACTTCTAAAATAATAAGGGTTTTGGATAAGTTATAAATTGATAGATTGCGACCTCTATAATCTAATTAGGGTTTATAATTTAGGGTTAATGGTTATAACTCAAGAGAGAGTAATCAACCCTAAGATCATCTAAAACCAATAATCCAGTAATTCATAACCAGTTAGGTTAGCATTAAGGATAGGTAAAATTCCCTTTCTCTCAATTGGTAATCTCCTAAGGTTGATTCTTGGGTGTGTTGCAATTGTTTAGTAATTAGTAATTCCGTGATTGATTCTTAATTTAATTTGATTGATTGAATTAATTTTTTTTTTAGTTTCGTGCAATTTGAATTTTTGTATTTGTTTCTGGCCTTATATTTTAGGGTTAGATTATCTCTCCTCATGGGATTGACACCTTAGGTACTACGTTAACGAACCATACGATTGCGAATTATCAAGGGTTATTTATTAAAACTTACACATAACAAATACTCGATCAAGTTTTTGGCATTGTTGTCGAGGAGCTGATTAGTTTAATTATTGTAGTCTAAGGCTTTTTTTACCATTTTTTGTGTTTAAAAAATAGAGAAAGAAGTTTGGGACATAAAGTAGAGATACATCAATACATCTTAGAGTGAAAATGAGACATCTGAAGAGCTAGATGCCAAGAAGAAATGGAAATAACAATGATAAAGGATAGATATTATAGGGAGCAAGGAACTTTTGTGAACTATAATGAGGCACAATATGGTTGGGGACATAACGATCCTTATTGGAACATGTACACTCCGGGGTGGTCGAGCCACCCAAATTTCTATTGGTCCGACAATGTAAGGACTCACTTAAGACATCATGACCTATTAGGATTTCAGCAAGATGAGTCTAGTTCATGGGATTCTAAATTGGACAAGATCATGGATAAGCTCATAGATATGGAAGATGGCCAAAAGAGACTAGGAGAGCAAATTGATCAAGTAATGGAAAATCATGCCTCATGTATTCACAACCTATAGATTATAGTGAGACAACTTTCTTGTGAATTTTGTAAGAGAAATGTGAAATACTCTCTAAGTAATATTGAAATACATCAAAGAGAGCAATATAAGGCTATCGTACCTAAGAATGGGGGAGAGCCAGAAGGACTAGTGGAAAACCAAATTGAACCCCACCTTATTGAAGACCAAGATACAAAGAAAGAGGATGAAGAAAAGAATGCCAATCCTCCCTCTTATTCACTAGTTCTTAATATACCATGTATGAACATCGAAAATTCTTGGGTAGGTGTCTATGAAAAGAACCTTATCCTTCGGATTAATGATGACCAAGTGTTTCAACATGAATAATGTATTAAAGAATCCGAAGGATAGTAGCTCATTCAACATAATTGATGTGTTTAAATCTTTTAAAGAACAAAAGGAAGGAGAACAAATGACAACAGACATCAAGTTTGAAGAAGCTATAAATGTCTCTATTCATGAAGTGAAGGAAGCAGAAGAGACAGAGGTGATTAAAGAAGAAAGAGAGCAACTTACCCTCTTACCGAGCAAACTGCTAGATTCTATGAAAGATTCAGGGAGTTTTGTTATTCCCTGTTTTGTTAACAATTCACTGGAAAAAAGGACATTACTAAACTTAATTGGTTTTCATAATGTTATCAATATTTTCCTTCTGATTATTTTGCTATAAGGCCCCAAATTGTACCCTAGTTGGAATGTTACATGTTTATGAAATTACAGGTATGAAAGGTGTTAAAATTTGTGAGATGATTGAGAATTGCATATGACTTGAATTTTGGTTTAATGGATCCTACTTAGTGATTTGGAATTAATTGATATCATTAGAGAATTGAGGTATTAAAATGTAGTTTTGGACTAGGAAAATTGTCAAATGGCAAGATAAGTTGGTACATGAAAATTGAAATGACTAAGCTAATAAGTTAGTGACATTTGGCATAATTGATGCATTGACATTTGGCAACATTGGTTGAATGACAAGTGGCCTATTAAATTGTGGCATTTGGAAACATTCATTAAGTGCAAATGGCTTAATGGAAGTGTGACAAATGGTACCTTAGGTGCAGGACATATGTGATACATGTAAAGAAAACATATGCCTTATGGTGGGAGTGACACCAGGCATCAAATGAGTCTTGCTATGGCATAAGTATTTCTGTTGGTTATTCCTTCTCTTCATGAAGCTATACCTCTCCTTTAGCTCTGAAATTTTTCTGCAAATCTGTGCATTACCACTCCAAATTCTTAGCCAAATATTGCATCAAAGAAGTAGATTATGTTATCTTTTATAATGTCTTCTTGGTGCTAAGATTTACACCTTGATCTTAGATTTGCTTTAATTGCATGAAAGGGTTGGTTTGGTTAGTTCTTTAAAGAAGGAACTTGACGGTAATTAGGTAAAGGATTACTAAACTTGATAGCATGTATTATTACAAGTTTTATGATATTTGAATTGGCTTGAAATATGTGTAAAGATGATGATAAATGAATGCTGGAAAAATGATCTTTGTATGACAACTTCTGATTGGGTTTTGATTTATGGAAGGTATTGATTTGTAAGTTATTTATGAATGATTTTTGAATTGTTTTGGGCATGAATTTGATGAGGTATTGAAGCATGAATAAGGTAGAATTGAAGTGAAATTGATGGACTTTGGTGAAGGAGTGTTGAATGGAAGTAAAGAAAAGTTTTGCAAACAATTTGGAGGCTGTGGGTGAGTGAACCGAGGTTCACTCACCCCACAATCGAGGGATTTATAAGATTCGTTCACACGATCGTGAGAAGTACTTAGGAAGTGGAAAGTGTTGGTTTTAGATAATTATTGGACTATATAAGGTTAAGGTACTTAATAATGGTTTAAATGGACTTAATTGAGCTTGAAAATGAACCTAGTTTGTTGTGGAATAAGTTAGATAAAGGTTGAATAAGATTTGGATTTTTAATTGAAGTAATACCATAAGGAAGGTGTTATTAGATAATAAAGTATCTAATTTTGGAACTTATAATTTGTTAAAGGAATGAAGTTTATTTATGAATGATAATGTGATTTAAAGAACAAGAGTAATGTGTTAGTTATGAGTGTTTGTGAATTTGGGAACTTGAGTGGTTATATGTACTATGTAATGACTTAATGTTATATTGATATATTGATACAAATACTTATGTTTATAAGGTATATTGAGTTTGTTCAAGTGAGAATGAATGTGTTCAAGTTAGACATAAGGAAATGAATTCATACTTATGCATTATTTCACTGTTATGTGATTATGGTATTGTGATAATTCCGGACCATCAATTGTCCGAGGAGTTTGATAATTGGGATTGTATTAGAAGTGCTTTCTAATTGTGTGAATATGCATAATGTGTGATGACTCAATACATTTATTGATGCTTTAATGCATATGTTTTTATTTATAAGGCATGTTAAGTTTGATCAAATGATTAAGGTCATATGCTATGCACTACAACATTTCCATGAAATTTCTTAAATCTGAAATGGTTTGTTTTAAAACAGTTAAGTCCTAGTCGTGGTTAAATAGGCATATGCCTAGAAAGGTCTACAGCTGCTCCTTTAACTTGACACTAAGGTGTCCCCTGATTATCAATACTATGGTATCCCCTGATTATTGACACTATGGTGTCCCCTGATTTAGAGACCTTAGTCTCTTCTGTTTCAGATACCAATCATGGTATCTTTTATTCTGGTCTCGTTACCTACTTCTGTCAAAAAGGAGTAGCATTCTAACTTGTTTTGTCTTCTAATACATGTTCAGTTTTGATATAACCAAATTTTGTTTTGATACAAAAGATAAGCTCTGATCTGTTACAAAACAAGTTATGTTCTGACATAAGTCATACTTTGATCTGAAAGGAATATATCTTATTTGATATTCAATTCTGATATTTGTACATTCTGTTATGATACTTATGAGTTTTGTTCTGATGCAAGAATGTTCTATATTGATTGATGAATCATATTCTGTTTTGAGACATAATGTTTGGATTACTCTGTATATATAAATGTTAGACGACTATTAGGAATAGTCACCATTATGCATTATCTTTAGTTATTCCCCACTAAGCTCCATGTAGGTTCTGATAAGAATGTTAAAGACTGGGATAAGGACTACCGCAGTGGCCAATGAAGAATGTGTTCTGTTTTGAATTTTGTTTTGTTTTTGAAAGATGTATATTTGAGTTTTTGAGCTGTATATCACAATATGAACTAGTTTGTATTTTGTTTAATGGTTTGTAATAACCTTATTATAGGATAGATTATGTTTAAGGCAAGTATTTTGATAACTTCATTATATATGAAGTACATTATGGTTTGTTTGCAACAACATTTAATGAATGTAATGTTCGTTTGCTTGAGTTTCTGGGAATGCATGTAATGAATGTTTTGAATTGTTTCAGTTCTGTTTTGTGTGACACTTGCATATCCTCCCAGGGGGTATGCGGGTGTTACATTTGCAATTTGTAGATTACTTAGAGGCTACAAAACTAATTTTAAATGAAAAAGGTGGAAGCAAGCTGCTCATAATTGATCCTGGTTGAGTTTCCAAGGATAGATGGTTGAGCTACTGACATTAAAAGAAGCGTCACATGGGAGGCAACCTATGGATTGTTAATTCCATATTATTTCCTCTAACTTTTAGATAGTTTGAATTCTGTAATTAGATTATTTCGTTTCCAAATAAGGTCGGGAAAGGTATAGGACTTCGACTTTAGTTATATGATCGAGGAAGTAAACAAAAAGATAGGTGAAAGATCTATAAAAAAAGTTAGGAATGGATATCGGGAATATGGAGAAGGACAAAAGAAGAGAAAAATCAGAATTGGTGGAATTATTGTAACCCACGATCGTGGCATGCGGCAAGGTAAACTTGTCCCACACGATTTTTAGTTTAAATCTTTACCATTTTACCTTCATTCTCCTATATATTTATTTCTTACATCACTTTTTCACTCACTTTCATTTTAACTTTATCTCTCTAAGTTTAGAACCTCCCATTGCTCTCACTTCTCTTTAACCAAATTATAAATTTCCAACTTTCACCTACTTGTAAGCTAGTATGTCGCGCATTAAGCAATCAGCAAAGCACGATCAATCATCAGGATGAAATTAAGTCTCGGAACAAGGGCGAAGGAATAGGGCGGTGGATTTCGATGTACCCTTCCTAATCTACTCAGAAGAGGAAGATATTTGTTTCTAATCCCTTAATGTTAAACAAATAGTAGTCTTGAAATATTTTGATTTTAATGCGCTTAATAGGTTAGAATTGTAGGATAGGGAGAATTGTAGGATAGGGTAGAGAATCTAGCAAAAAGAATTCAGTCGGCAAAGTTCATACACTTCCAATATCCTATCTACTTGGCACTCACACTCGAATTCTTCACTACCCTTTATTACGAACCTAGTAACCTAAAGAAATGTGGTTTAGGTTGTGGGGGCGAAATTATGAGCTGAACATTGAAATCATGTGTAATATTTACAGGTTCCCCGAGTCTTCCATTATCGATCAACGCGATGATTTTTGTGGTTCTCGCTATTGAAATGAGCTCATTGGGTTAGAGCGATTCGACGCTAAAAATGTCCACAACAACATCATAAGAACCCATGAGTACTTGTTATTGCATAAATTCTTGTGTCAAATGATTTTTGACAAATCAGAAACCAATAAGTGTTTAACAAAGGAACTTTTCCTGTTATGGTGCATGTATCATAGCATCCCATTGTGCAGCTCCACACAAGTGCTGAACGCTATTGTTGAAACTCTACGTAGGAGGAGCAGCAATTTGGGGATGGGGTACTTGGTTTCCGCCATTACTGAGTATTATGGTATGGACTGTAGTGGTTTAACTATCCACCTCCCAGATTTTCTAAATCACCATCATTTGTGGCATGTTGAAATCCTTAAGTCTCATAACATGGAACTTTGAGACATCATCCAAAAGACTCATGTGAAGATCAGGGCTAGTCAGGTGAGTTCTAGCAAAGCGCCGCCTCGCAAGTAGAAGAGGACTCAACTAGGAGGAGTTCGAAAAGGGGGAAGACACAAAAGAACCGGGCTGGAAGAAAGTACTTGATACAATCTCCGCAAATACCAAGGTAATTATAGATACACTTGCAGAGAACTTTAGAAGAATAAATGAGATGGCCCGAACACAACGATGTCAGAGCCAGGATATACATTGTATCCATTGTTACTTCGAGGCTTAAGTTGTCTAATTGCCAAATCTGACACCATTCTCACCTCTATCACTGTGAGGCTTTGTTTCTAACCCTTTCCTTTTAAAGTTAGTCTTTGTTTTTGTATTTTCATTTTATGTTTCTTCTTTTCATGCGTGTTTGTTTGCCTCCTTCAACAAATTGAGGACAATGTATTATTCAAGTGTGGGGAGGGTTATGTTTTGCTTTGAGTGTGAATGTTGCATATTGTATGATAGGTTGTTAGGTTGTATATTGTGAATTGTGTGAATGTGTCAATGGCTTAGATGGACTGAAGTTGATTTAATTTTGAGCATAATCTATTAGGTTGTAAAGAGTCATTAGCTCGCAAAATTAGTGAATTGGGTTCTTTGGCTAAATATGCAAGTTAATTAGGATTTAGTGTTAGTTTGTCACCCTCTAAATTTTTACATTCATTCATAATTTTAGGTCTTTCAACTAAAGTAACTTTGCTAGTATTTTTTTTCATGAAAATGAGTAACTAAAGCAACAAGGTAGGCGATAAAAAAAGTTTGTTAGTTAATTTAAATAAATAACTATTTCGCTGGCTTTCGAGTTATTAATAAAGCTAGTAGCCAGTTGAGAACATGATATAGTTGAGTAACCGGATCGACACACATCACAAATGTGTGCCTCTGCATCAAAAGGCTATAATGACGTTCTAACCAAGCAGCTAAATAAAAACATGACTTAGTTGAGTAACCGGATCGACATTCATCACCAATGTTTACCTCTGAGTAAAAGACTACGTCTATGTCGGCAAAAAGTAAATATAAGAATAAAAAAATGTGTGTTTTCTAATAAAAACCTACCGAACTTGTAAAGAGCTTGACTTTTCATGAAAACTTACTTAGGAGTAGTTACAGAGTTTGAATGACCAAATAATTATTAACGTATACGTACAATTGAAAAGGGTGAACAACTTGACATTTAGGTCTCGATTAATATGTATGTTTAGTCCAGAGCTCCTAGATCTAGATTTTTCATGTTAATGATTTGGATTAACTTGAATGGTTGTGTTTAAAGTTAAATTTATTTCATGAAGTTGAAGCTATTGTCTCATTATTGCATTATGTGCTTTGTGATTTAGTGTGTTTATTGTTTTGTTTGCTTAAGATAAGCAAACGTTTAAGTGTGGGGACATTGATAAGTGTGACAACCATCATGTTTTAGGGCTTAGTTTGAGAAACCCTAGAGAGAATTCATTGAGAGATTGAGTAAGAGAAGAAGGAAGAGAGAAGAGGAGAAGAAGCTGAATCGACATACTTCCTAGATTAGGAGTTTTTCTGACACTGCTACCTCCCGTCCTCCATTTCAATTGCATTTCGTATTTATTTTCATTTTTATCATTGTATAAAATTGGATTGAATAGTTGATGATAGAATCTTAAATGTCGAGGATGTTATAAACTCACCTTCGAAGTTTTATTCTTAAATTAATGAAATCTGATTGTTTATGTGTTTGTTGGATTTATTATGATTTAATTTTGTGATTGCATAATTCGATAATAAACTGAGAGGGTGAATCGGATGAAAAAGGATTAAATTGAGCTAAGGAGAGTAAGGTGATTTAATAGAAATTAGAATTAAATCAAATCGGCAAATTGTGCGAAGAGAGATCTTGCATAGGTTTCCGGTAGTTTATTACAAAACTTTAGAACTAATTAGGGTTTTGGGTAGGTTGTAAATTGAAAGATTGCGACCTCCATAATCTGATTAGGGTTTGTGATTTTGGGTTAATGGTTATAACTCGAGAGAGACTAATCAACCCTAGAATCATCTAGAACCAATAATCCAATAATTCATAACCAGCTAGGTTAGCATTAAGGATAGGTAAAATTTCCTTTTTCTTAATTGGTAATTCCTTAGGTTGATTCTTGATTGTGTTGCAATTACTTAGTAATTAGTATTTCCGTGATTGATTGAATTAATTTCTCATTTTTAGTTTCGTACAATTTGAATGTTTGTATTTGTTTCTGACCTTAGATTGTAGGATTAAATTATCCCTCCTCATGGGATCGACACCTTAGGTACTATGCTAATGAACCGTGCATTTGTGGATTATCGAGGGTTATTTATTAAAATTTACACACACCTAACACCTGATCAAAGAGATACTTTCAGGAATTTGTAAATCTCTTGGACGTGCAAGTGCAAGTGCAAGTGCAAGAAATGAAATAAATGACTATTGCAATACACAAATTGGAAGGTAATGAATTTTTTATTTCTTATCAAGCAAGTAGATGCACGATATGTATAGTTGAGGTTCATTTTGTCCATCCTATGGATAAACCTATTAGATGAGATTGTATGTGGGGTTTTGCACTTAGAGAAATACAATGTGGACTACAAAGTTTTGTTCATTGTTTCATTCTTAAATGAGCTGAGTTACATGCTTTGAAAATTGTGATACCTTTTATTAATCATTAAATCTCATAGGCCAAAATTTTCAATAATACATTGTTTTTAATGGACTAGAATTATTGGATAATTGTCTTTTCTTTATCATGCTAAGATATTTTCAGTATGCCTTCACTATAATGTCAATTCTTTCCAATGTTGTGTTATGCTTATTTGACAACAAGCTTTATACACCCTAATGACTTCATTGAGTGCTAGAAAGTGTCTTAACTTATTTATGCTTTCAGCTTTTTCCTATAGCAGTTTTGGCTTGGGTACCTTAGCTTTAACAGGCTGGAGATATCCTTATGTTTAGACTTCTTAGGCATGTCATTTGTCGATTAATATGTAGGTTTGTAGTAACTACCTAATATATTATTTTATGCAAGTTGAGTAGAATATCTAGTAGAAATCGAATAAAGATTTTTCATGTGCAAGAGTTATAGGAAAAAAAAACTCTTTTTTTCTCTATACAATTGTAATGTCTAATTGATTTTGCTTGATTGTCTAGTGTTCATGCATGAATTTTGTAATTTGTTTGTCCATTATATCTTATGCATGAATCAGTTATTTGCAAACTTAATTATTCTATGGCCCCCTACATGAACTGGAAATACTCAAGAAGATCCTTTAGCTTCACTTGTAAAATCTCATGTTTTTTCTCACTAGAATTGTTTTGGAAAATAGATCTTGTCATGCTTTTTAAATTTATGCATGGCTGCAAGTACATAAATCAATATGTTCTTTTTTTTGTCTCAAGACTTGGTGAAAACCATCGAGGAGGCTTTCGTGTCAATGAAGATGACAAGAGATGTAACACTCCATTCCCATCTGACATATGCATGTGCGTCCATCAGATAACTATCTCACCTTCATTGTACATAACATGGCATCATTAACTAAACCATCAATCACACATTTTCTAAAGCCCAAAATGTTATCATATTATATCAAAAACCATATTTACATTGTTTCATAATATACAATACCATCCATATTTTATAACATTATCCTATGAGCATAAACAACTCAGTACACATCGAATACAATAAATATGAAAGAAACAATTATGTCCTCAATCCCAGCTGAATGACCTTTGAGCCAAATCTGACTGTAACAGTTGCACAAATATGCTTCTACGAAGTCTCAGAAGCTAGGTCGTCTCACTCTCGAACCTGAAAAGCAACGGTGTAATTTTGATGAGTTTTGCGAACTCAGCAGAGTAACTATCTTTGATGGTTCACTCATGTCATAAAACAAGATCAATTATAACATGTAATTATACAGTTCAATTCCATTTGGCAAGTATCAAATACTATCACAGATAAATCATTTCTCAGTTATACAGTTCAATCAAATAACAACATTCACACAGCTTTGCAAATCATTCAATGAATTCAAATTATGTGCGGATGCTACATGTATGAGACTGTTGGGGGCCAAATTTTTATTTATTTATTTACTTTTATTTATTCTTTATTTTGCTTTAATTGTTTTTAAATTGTTTTAAGTTAGTTGAGTCTTTAA
>JANIHZ010000001.1:12241517-12267691 GCA_027478365.1 Erythroxylum rufum
GTGATTGGGTGAGCCATCGATGATGGTCACTCATTGAGTTCGCAAAACTCACCCAAAATTTGCCAATATTTTTCAGGTTCAGAAGAATACCCCGTTAAGCAAACGGGAGTATGCCTACAGCTTACAAGTGAAGAATAGGGGTCGGGATCAGTTCGCGTCTGCATTGCATGTCTTTAATTTTGTACTGAATGTGATATTCTGCAATTTTGTATAAATTGATATTTTGAAATGACTACAGTGTTGTATATGTGAAAGGGCCCAATTGGCCATATAGGAATTCTGTAAATTCCACTGTATGATTGAAAAGGGCTTATGCCCTATTTGATTATGGACTTCCGCATATGATGTTTGTGATTCAAAAACAATTATATATCGAATCTTGATTGAGTGAGTGCTTTAGCACACCACCCTCATGGGGCACAGACTCGGATATCACCATCGATGTCGGGTTCGGGTCTTGCGGGAGTGGGGTGCCACAATATCAAACTTGGAAAAGATAATAACCTCTTTTAGAAATAGAACTTGAGTACTGATCTTTAGCAGAGGAAACTTGTCATCTTGCAGGAATGCATTCAGAAGCTTGTAATCAATTACTAATATCTTTTACCACGCTTTTGCTTTGAACGTTTGTTGACATAAAATATCTGGCAAGCCCGGTCAGACTTTATTGGCTCAATCAATCCTTGCTTTAGAAAGATAGCACACTCATCTTGTGTAAGCTTGAGGTCATCATGGTTCATCCCTAGATGTGTGGCTTTTGTGGAATTGATATCCTCATTCTTTTTGAAAGGTAGACTTATGAAAAAGTTAGCATTTTTCACAGAGGATATGGTTGAGAAAATTGTGCATGTGATTTTGGACAGTAGTCTAATAGTTTATCTCGTAGTGATGTATATGGTGTAGGAACATGAGAAAGTTCAAACACATTCTTGATGTTAGTATATGGACGATACCTGAGGCCTGTGGGTAGGATCTGTAAAGGTAAGGCTTTACTATATGTTTCCATACCAATAAGAATATCTGGGCCAGGTAGATTGCTTCCAAGTACTATAGTCCAAACTTTATATTGTGGAAAGAATCGAATCCCGATCTTTCTCGTTATAATAAGCCCTATTTTGAAGCAATTGCGATTTGCAACTGTAAAATACTCATTATGTGAGGTCTATGCTTTAGAAGGTAAAATGTTGGGCTTCATGATCGTACGATTGGATCCAATATTCATAAACCCAATGGCTTTAATGGGTCTATCATATTTGTCTTGTCTAAAGAGTTGGATCTAGACATATGGTCGTTGAACTAGAGCACGATCTAGTTTCATATAGGTCTGCTGTAGCATGTATAGTGAATCATCAGAGGATTCATCTTCAAAAGTCGTTACAAAAACAACAAACTTTGTATCCTCATCTTCATGAGATAGTTCTTCAATCAGATCTTAAAAATTATTAGAAGAATCAACAGGTAAGATTGATTGCATCTGCTCAATAACTTGACATCCTTCTTTATATTGTGAGGACAACTACGTGCAAAGTGTCCTGGTTGTCCACAGAGAAAATATTGATTAGCTTTCTTATAATGCAAGGATTTCTTGAAGAATCGAACAATTCCTCTCTTCTTGTCATTCTTCCTCTCATATGTTTTTCTGAAGGGTTTCTAGCCTTTCATTTGTCTGCGGAACTTTCTTCTATGATAGACCTGTCGAAGATGATCTTTCTTCTTATTGTAACAATCACAAGTTTTCTGTTATTTGCACTTGATTTGAAGATAAGGCTTTTTACAAGCCTGTTTGAGAAGTGGACCACCCTTAACAATGTTCTTGAATAAGGCATGTTGATCACATAGCTTATCAAGAGAAGCTAAAGCAAGTTGGTAAATATCTCCAATAGATATATTAATCATATCTCTTTGTAAAGATACAATAGTCCTTTGTAACTCTGGCTGCAGTTGATCTGAAAGGGATGAGATAAAAGTATATCAAAAATTAACATCATTCCATCCATTCAAACTTTCTGGCATGCATTGATAATGCTTCTGTAAATCAAGCTTGTCAAGTGAACAGTATTTTATAGCAAAATATTCCTGACGTATCTACTTATCAATAAGCTGAAAGTCACTAGTGAATTCTTTATGAATTATTCCAAGAAGAGCTCCGGCTGTAATGACTTGGATAAACTGAAGTCTTTGATAGTCGTTAATACTTTGCCACCATTCTCGCAAAGTACCAATGAAACAAGTTGTAAACTCAAACAAAATATCTTGTAAATGAATATTTGGTCGAGTCATTTATAGATCAATACAGGCACCAAATTCATGCAAGTGATCTCTCCATTTCTTAAGTGAAGATAGTCAAAAGTGAACCAAGGTCCTGAAATAAGCTTGGTCTGAGCAACTGATTGAACAGGTGTTGCCTGTGGTACTGGTTCAGGTATGAAAGGCTCAATACCTGTAAATTATACTTCATTTATTTCTAGTTCAACTTCAGTAGTTTCAGGCATAGTCATCAGAACTTGAGATAATTCTGACAGATCAACTAACTGTGCTAAGGAATCAAAAGATGGTTTAGAGATTTGTTCAAATGATGACTCAGATATTGCTGCAAAGACTTCAGATGTTAGGATAGAGGCTTCAGAACAAGCTCCTGTATTATCTAATTAAGCAGAGGAATATTCTGCAGCAAGTGTAGGTGCAAGAGTTATGATGAACTCTGTCTGAGGTGTTTTGTCCTTCCTAGTAGAGATGGAAGGTTGAACCTTAGGTGAAGAAGTAGGAAGTGTATGGATCTATAATGGTTTACTCCACTGATTAACTGGTTCAAATTTAGTGAGCAAAGGTGATGGATCAAGAACTGGCTTTGGCTTTGTCTTTGGCTTTGATTTCTTAGGCTTTGTTAGACTTGCCTGAGGATAGATATACTTTCTGATCAAATGATAGTTGAACTTGAAAATCTTCGAAGAGTCAGCTTCTTTTGGATACGTCTGATACATGGGAGACGTGTATACTGGCTTTATGTTTAGAAATACTGCAAAGGATGGGCCATATAAAGTTTTAGATCGTGCAGATTGCATATTAGCTTCCATTTGCTGCACAATTCCTTGTATCTTCTTGATTTCTCTAGCTTTAAAGTCAAAGTCAGGTTCAAAATAATGTGTAGCAATGTAATGTTAAAGATTAGCTTCAAGTTACTGGATCTGAGCTTTGTAAGATTGATACACTTATTGGATCTGCTTAGAGACGACGTCGACTTTATGTTGAGTAGCATGAGTCTATTGATTGATTCCATCTAGCTTAGAATCAATTCTTTGAAGAACTTTGTTCTGTGCTATTGCACTTGATGTTTACCAGTTAAATACTTCATCAGAAGGATTTGAGACAAGTGTTCCTTATGAAATGATTCCTGTGGCTCGAATATAAGGGCTAGAGATAACCCTAATTATTTCATCAGTACTCCTATGTAAAGAAAAAAAAGCCTTTCTCATATGGCTTAACCATCATACAAGGTATAGGAGTAGGAGTCATAACAAGAACTGCTGACTTAGATTGACAAGTAGAAGATTTCAGCATCTCACGAAGAGATCTTGGTCTGAATCTTTCTATTTGTAGACCAATAGATTTGTTGATCTAGATCATTCTTGTGCGAATGATACTGTTGAGAAGGCATACGGCGAGGTTTAGGCTTTTTCTTCTTCTTCCTTTTCCTTCTGGGATATCGTCCATCATCATCATTATCTGATTCAGGATTGAGACAAACTTCACAGTCAGGTTCACACATAGATGGGTCAACGTCCCATACAAAATGTCCATGATGATGATTGACATAAACTAGATCTCCATTAGATTTGAAATAATAAATAGGAGAACCAGATTTACCTTTCGTATGAGAAATACGAGCTAGATCATAAATATAACCTCAAATCTAGGTCCAGATGGATCTTCGTTGAGCTTTGCATAGATGGACTTCACTATTCTATTTTTTAATGTCTTCAAAATCGAAGTTGTTATTGTATGAAAAGAGTGTCGATGAGGCGCGTGAAACATCTTTTAGTAATTGGTGATCTATTTAATATGCATAAGCTTTTCAAGCTCCGTTGCTAGTAGTTGCTTCGGGATCTCGATGATAGTAATATGATCATTAGAATTATCAACAACTATGTAAAGAGCATCCGAAGTAGAATTTGAAAAGTTGAGGTCCAATGCATGATTTTGTAAACGATAGATCTGGTGATGTAAGGTAGTCATGATGGCTGTAGGATTTTGATCTACTCCAATGATCTGGGTCTGAACTTGTAGACGTTTAGACAAAGTGAAATCATCCAACCTGATGTTGAAATCAGGTGCTATCGTCAATATGACACTTCCATTTTTGAAAGTAGTCAACAAGGTACCAATCAAGGCATTTTAATACGTTATGTAGACAATGTCTAAAAGAGATATCCTAGCTATAGAAGGTATTCCCTTTCTTACATGAAGTAACATGAAGATGTGTATGATTGTACTCCATCCAGAGAGAGATCAACTCCTTAGGGATTTCAAGCTTTATGTATTATTTTGCTGTTGTAAAGCTGAAGCCATACTGTTCTAATCTGAAATTCTAGATGATTTCTTTTACTTTTAGGCGAGATGTAAACAAAATAGTACGTATAGTTCTTGTCCAAGAACAATCACAAAGATAAGCACTGTACAGACTTAACAAAGGTAATGAAGACTCACAAATACAATTTTCTACAGAAACATGGGTAATCTCTATAAGATTTTATACTATTAGATAGAACACGCATTACACTAAAAGGTAAACTAGGCAAAAACAAAGTAGTAGATAAATTAACATGGTCATTTGGTAGTGTTTTCATTACTTATAGGCTCTCTCCTTACTCACTCTTATCAAGAGACAATGTTACTGCCAGCTAAGACACCAACCAGGGATCCCGAAGGGCAAATAGAAAAAGTACGACAACCAACTAATTAAAACAACACCTTTGAGAAGACCATCGACTAACTAAAGTCGGATTGTAGACTACTAAATTGTCTGGTAAATTATTATGGAACAACATGGAAACCTTGTGACTATCGATAAGTTCCAGGTATGATGGCCGAAACTTCAAAGCCCTTCTCCCCACGAGCACAACACTCAGCTTTCCTCTTAGAAACCTTACTCTCTCACAAAACCTTTTTCAGGAGGCATCAACTTTTCAAGCTTTGTTGCTGGTGGTTGCTTAGGGATCTAAATGATACTTTCCTACCCTTGCTTCGCCTATAAAAGCAAAGATCTTCTTTCGTTATAAGCAGACTCAATTAAGGTTGTAAATTTTTAGACAGAAATTTGAAAAGTTTGAGTGTTTTCCATTCTCTCTAAATTCTCCCTCTCCTGAAAGCTTAAGTCTTGAGTGATGTTATTATCTGTCTTAGTCTAGAGACAAATATGCTCTACACTCGCCTCTTCTGAAGATCTTATGTATCAAAAAGTCTAAGACAATCTCTGACTACTTTAAAACAATTCCGCTGTAAGATTAGAGTTTAACAAGAAAATAATATAGATACTGCTGAGACTATTATTTCTAAGGGAAAAAGGTGTTAAGAAAAGTTGAATGTTATGCCTGTGGAGAGAAAGGTTTTGAAATCTTGGCCATCATACCTAGAACTTATCGATAATTACAAGGCTCTCATGTTGTTCTACAATAGTCTACCAGATACTTCAGTAGTCTACGATCCGACTTAATTGATGGTCTTCTCAAAGGTGTTGCTTTGACTTGTTGGTTGTCGTACTTTTCCTGTGTGCCCTTAGAAATAATAGTCTTGGCCATCATACCTAGAACTTATCGATAATTACAAGGCTCTCATGTTGTTCTACAATAGTCTACCAGATACTACAGTAGTCTACGATCCGACTTAATTGATGGTCTTCTCAAAGGTGTTGTTTTGACTTGTTGGTTGTCGTACTTTTCCTGTGTGCCCTTTGGGATCCCCGGTTGCTTGACAAGCGTGATTTACAAAGGCATTATCATCCACACAACGATGATCCAGATTCCAACAAATTTATTGGTCTGTACCATTATACATACTGTACCTATTTAATCGTCTCTACATCCAGAAAATTTATCCAATTAAAATATTTAATTGAAAAAGAAAATGAAATTGGGACGTTATTGATACTCTTTCATGAAACATAGAACCAGAACTAAAACTAAAAATATCAACCGGAACATAGTGCAATACAAGCTATTTTGTGATACTCCTTTTACCATTCCTAAACTAAGCAGGAGACAATAACCCAACAACTTCAGGTTCCGTATGCCTCAAAGGAGGAGGATAGAATTCTGAAAAGTCCATCAGGGTTATCTGTATGTACCTGTCAAAAACACAAGGCAACTTGAGATGCTGTTGAAATGCACACAACAAATTGGAAGACAGCACGATAAGGACACCACAAAATCGAATGTTCTCTTTCTCTATGAACCAAAAAGAAGATATCCTACTCTTCTCAGGTTTTGTCAACAGCTGCAGCAGTACTATAATGGTAACTAAGTGTCCAGAAACGTCACAGCCAATTATTTCTCATTCTAAATATGTACTTTAATTGTTTCTATCACCGGAAAAGTGAAGTCAGTCCAACAATGAGATCCCGCCTTCAACATCTTTCCACAAATATACATTTCAGAGATTTAGCTTCTCAAGACCGAAACAAAACAAAACAAATATACTCAAACATACGCAGAGCCAATTAAAAGAGAATGGTTAGAAATCCAATTTTGGAAGGGATCTCCCTAATTCAGATGATATGAACCTATTGGATCTAACAAGCTCCTAAGATTACACCCAACAAGATTCAGGTCTGAATACGAAATAACATTGTCCATGTGAGCTCAAGAAAATGATGCTTCTCGTTGAAATCACAAGAAATCAGGGAGGATTTCAGTCTCCCTGACTTGCTCCTAATTTGGAGGTCCCCCTACCTTTATTTATTCCTAAATTAGATCATGATTGTACACTATATATGGATGTAAATATTGTACAGAAAAACTACTAGAAAAACATAAAGAAAGAAGTTACCCCGTGGACGTAAGTCTCATTAACTGAACCACGTAAATCATCGGTGTGTTTTTTTTTTTTTCTGTTTTCCCTCTAAACCACACTTCTTCCATTAAACAAGTTTTTCTTTTTGTTTGTGTTACACGTGAAGATTGATGAAGAATATCAAGTGATGATATTGGAAGAAAGAATTTCTGCTTTAAGGTGGCCAAAATCCTGTTAATTCTACAAATTGTAGATATTTAGTTTTTAAGTCAATGATAAAAACATGAAAACTGTATATTTCGCATCAAATTTAGGGATTATATAGTTCCTAGGTTTATGCGTTGTATCTCCTATAAGTAGCATTGTTGAGTATAGTTTTGATAATTGAATCACTCATTACAGCTTATATGGTATCAGAGCAGGGACTTACTCTCTAACTTAACCAAGAAAAACCTTGGTTCATTCATTATGTCAAAAACTGGGGGTTGTAAACATGCTCTTAACACTGATTCTCATCCAGTTCAAATTACCAACATTAAATTTAATGGTGGATAATTTCCTATGCAAGACTAAACCTGCCCAACCGGGGAAAATTGGGTAATTGACAGGAGAAAAGAAGGCTCCAACAAAATAAGACCTACGTATGCTACTTGGAATGCTGAAAACTCCATGGTAATGACGTGGCTAGTGAATTCGATGTAGAGAATATCAACTCCAACTATATATGCCGAAGAATTCTGGGATAATGTCTCCCAAATGTATTCAAATTTGGAAATTAGTCTCAAATATTAACATCCAGACTAGGTGAAATTCGTCAAGGAGAGGAGAATCTCACCAAGTACTTCAATTCATTGAAAAGGTTATGGCAAGATTTGGATTTGTTTAACGATTACGAATGGAAATAAGCCAACGATTGTAATCATTTTAGAAAGATGGAGTACCATATCTACAAATTATTGACTAGTCTTAATATTGAACTTGATGAAGTCAAAGGGAGGATAATTGACCGCCAACCATTTCCTCCTGTTTGTGAAGTCTTTGCTAAAGTTAGAAGAGAAGGAAGTCATTGGGATGCCATGCTTCTAAAACGAGTGAAACTTCAACAGCGAAAAATTCAGCCATAATGTATCAGAAACAATTGCAAACAAGTGTTTAAACCTCGATAGGCCAAAAACCTTGTGTATGATCATTACAACAAATCCTGTCATACCTGAGAGACCTGATGGAAATTCCATGGGAAGCTTGCAAATTGGAGGAGTAGCAAAATTGACAGGCAAACGCATACATCCTCTTATGCCAATGGAGCTGAATGAACTCCGTATACTAA
This sequence comes from Erythroxylum rufum, assembly GCA_027478365.1. NCBI lineage: Eukaryota > Viridiplantae > Streptophyta > Magnoliopsida > Malpighiales > Erythroxylaceae > Erythroxylum > Erythroxylum rufum. The sequence goes on from JANIHZ010000001.1 coordinate 12,249,850, forward strand.
GGAGCAAACACATATCATCTTTTTAAACTGCAAACACATATCATCTTTTTTAAACTGCTAAAAACCAATTCCTCCTCTAATACTCCTACAAAAACAGGTGGCAATCCTAATTCTCTATCTTGCAGTAAAACCTCTGCTTCATGGATCATTGATACAGGGGGATATGATCACATGACCTCATGTTCTTTTCTCTAAACTTATTTTTCTATCCTGGCAGATGAAAAGTTAGGATAGCTGATGAGTGTTTTCACCCATTGTATGAAAAGGGCAGATAAAATTTTCAGAAACTTTTAACTCTTCAATTTTCCTTTATGTTCCTAAACTAGCATGCAGTTTATTATCTGTTAATAAATTATCCAAAGACTTTTTTGCATTGTTTCTTTGAATTTCATTATGAATTTCAAGACCTGAAATTGGGGAAAATGACCGCAGTGATAGAATTGATAATGGTCTTTACTACTTTGAGGAGGAATTCTCTGAAATTAAAATAACTCAAGGCATAGTTGTGGTATCACTTCAATTTCTGCTGGCGAATAAAAAATGATTTGGCAGCATAAACTACGATATCCTAGTTTCCAAACATTAAACATTTGTTTCCTAAATTGTTTAAAAATTTAGATGGAAAGTTGCTATCCTTCTAAAAGCCATCGGACTAATTTTTGAAAACCTTATTGTGCCTCCAAACCATTTTACCTAATTCATAGTGGTGTATGGGGTCCCTCAAAGGTCACCAACATGACGAGTAAAAGATGTTTTATGACTTTCATAGGTGATCATACCCATCCTTGCTGGATTTATTTGATGAAAGATACAATTGAAGAAAAAAAATATGTTTCAAGTGCTTTACATAATGGTAGAAAATCAATTTCAGATTTGATAACGGAAAAGAGTAATTTAATGAATTTCTAGGCAATTTTTAGAAAGATAAAAGAATTTTCCATCAATATCATGTGAGATAGTCCTCAACAAAATGGTACTGGTGAAAAAAAAAAAAAGGAAGATTAACTGGACGTTGCTTGAGCCATAATACTTTTTATGAATGTTCCAAAATATTTGTAAGGAGATATCATATTAACAGCCTCTTATCTAATTAACAGAATGCCTACTCGAGTTCTCAAATATGTTACACCCTTAGAATATTTCACAAAAACCTTTCCTGATTGCTGCATACATCCAAATTTGCCTTCAAAAGGATTGGATGCATTGTTTTGTTAAACTTGATCCTAGAGATGAAAAGTGCTTTTTCATAGGATATGCTCAGAATAAAAAAAGCCACAAATGCTATCAAAACAAAGAAAATACAAGTATGAATGTCTCATTTGTAGAAGATCAATTATATTTTTCCAAAAATAATATTTAGAGAGAGAACGAAAGAAAGGAAGACATAAGGGATGACAACCTAGTCCGGCTTGAAACCAACGGACACAAACCACAGTTAACTAGGCTTCAGGCTAGAATTGCACTGCTTGGCCTGACTTGAAGTAGCCCAATTTATTTGGCATAAAATGATGTTTTGTTTAAGTAATAAAATGATGATGTTTCTTAATGACAAAAGTTTGAGCCTCCCCTTGGTCCCGCAATATCGATTCGATCTAAGATCTTGGAAAATCAGTCTCACTCTATTTCTCTGCTAAATCCTTAATCTATCTTTTCCCTAATGCCATTGCTCACTACTACTTGAGAGAACTTGGAAAAATTACCATGTTCGTTGTTGCTTGAGAGGACTTGAAAAGCTTCACTAGCTTGCTACTGCTTGAGAGGACATTGGAAACAGATTTACTGGAGATGTTGCATGTATAGTTCACTTGATATATTTTGTGTCCACCAGGATTATAAGTGTTGACACAACTGAATAGGAAAACCAGAACTAAAGTTCTACAATTTTGTTCTTTGACTGATGCATCCTAAACAGGAAAAATACAGCCAGTATACAATCAGTATCCTAACTAAAATACAGCCAGTATATAATCAGTATTCTAACTACTTATCTCTACTAATCTACAACACCTTAACTACTTACGTGCTGATTTATCTTATCCTGAATCTAGGATAAGATTTTCCTATTTTATTGGGATCATTCTCTACCAGATATCAGTTTTACCTTATCTTCTCAAGTCTCTATTTATGATTGTGGCTTTTCCCTATTTTCACTAATTTATTAAATATGCAGTTGTCTATTATGGGAGAACTATTTGGAACTTTAGATTCTAAGGACAATTGCTCATCAAGGAAAGAGATTCTTTCAAGTTTGGTCAAATTGGAACTTCACAGTTACGAAGCTAAAGATCAAAGATCCGCCATTGGTTCTTGTGCAGACAATGTTGCAGTGCTTCACCCTTCACCTGGGACGAAATTCTACAAGTCTAGTAGGAGAAAAGTTTGACAGACTTCAAGTTTGTATCTTCTTGCAATACAAGCAAGCCAACAACTATAATTACCAAGTCTTCTAACTTCCAGAAGTATCAATCCGACACTGTGGTTTCAATGTCAGATTCTTACTCATCACTCTCGTCACAACCAAGAAATCAGGGGATGATTTCATGATTATTTCCAAAGCTAAAGAAGAAGCAGAAGCATGAGATATTGTTGAGAGGGATAAATCAGCGGCAGCAGAATCAAGGGGCTGCTAATTAGGAGGATGTGGAAATCAAGAGATTGAGGGATTTCCTTCTATTTTGGTCTTCCTAAATTGGAGGCAATCTCTCCTAATTGTGGGTTTCTTTCCTAAATTAGAACCATGATAGTACAGCGCCAAAAATTCATGTTCAAAAACCATTCTATCTTTGTTTGCCGCGGAGATCTTTCCTTGGTCAGGTCTTCTGTTCAGCATCTTTCTGCTGACCTGCCGGACAACATATCACAAGTACCTGATGATCTTTCTTTCTGCTGGTGATTTTTCTGTTGTTCCTCTTGCTGTTATTACTTCACCCTCCTCTGCGGTAAAGCCTGCTATCTTTTCCATGGGAACATCATAGTCTAAGGAGCATGATGATTCACCTATCGTCTCTGAAAAATCAAAGAGTACTTCTGATGCACCAGCTGTACTAGGTCCTTCTGCTGACTCAACACCCACACATCCTATTCCGACCTGCATTTTAAAACTCTATATCTTGTACACAAAAAAGAAGAAGAAATATCATGTGTGGATGCCCAGTTTTAGTCCTATTCTAGTCCTAGTCCCACGCTTCATGTCCGAGAGAATACAAACGAGAAAGGCAGAAAGAGCAAAAGGAGATTGAATATTGCACTCATCCAAAACATTGTCAAGAAGCCACCTTGAGCCCTCGGCGCCACACAGGTAATATTTTGCCACGTCAGATTGGCCAAATGATTTGGACCTACCTATTGCTCTAAGGAAAGAAAAACGAGCATGTACTTTATATCCGATTGGAACCTTTCTATTTCACTCCCTGTTTTACCCAAAACGATTTCTCATGAATTTTATGATTTTTATGTTCTTATTCCACTTAGAAAAGGAACTCGTTCCTACAATAATCATCCAACTGTAAATACTTGTCCCATGATCAACTCTATGAAAAACATGAGGCATCTACTTCAAAAATATCTAACCTGATTATTACAAGGAATTTTTAGGAAGTATTTGATGACAAATATGATGGAAGAAATGAATGCACTTAAGAAAAATAGACATGGGAGATTGTAGAGCTGCCTAAAGGTTAGAAAACAATTGGGCTTAAATGGATATTCACTGTGAAATGCAAGGCAAATGGTAATGCGGATTGATATAAGAATAGACTTGTGGTAACAAGTTTACTCAAACATACGGTGTTGATTACCAAAAAACTTTTGCCCTAGTAGCCAAAATTAAATATACACGTGTTTATTGTCTCTTGTAGTCAATTTCAATTGGGTCTCATACCAACTAGATATGAAAAATGCTTTCCTAAATGGGGATTCGGAAGAGAAAGTCTTTATGATTCCGCCTCTTGGTTTTGAGAAGTTTTTTGGTCAGAACGGATTTTGTAGACTTAAAAATCATTATATGGCCTCAAATAGAATCTAAGGGCATGGTTTGAATAGTATGAGAAAAATATGAAAGCATATGAGTATCATCAAAGTTAGGCAGACTATCCTCTTTTCTATAAACAAACTAATAAAGGGAAAAGGCAATTTTCATTATATATGTGGATGACATGATACTAGTGGGAGATGATCTTGATGAATTAACAAGATAAAGAAGAGGCTAGCTAAAGACTTTGAGATTAAAATTTTTTTGGGTATGGAATTTGTAAGATTGCGTGAAGGGATCTTTGTAAATCCAAGGAAATATATCATTGATTGCTAAATGAAACTGGTCTTCTAACATTTGAGGTGAATCTCAAACTAAAACCTGCTAAAAAGTGAAGATGTCATTGAAAAGGAGAAAATTCAACGTTTTGTGGGCAGACTTATATATTTATCACATACTTGTCCTAATATAGAATTTTTTGTAAGCATGATAAGTTCATGCATGCGCCAAGCCGTGAACACCTTGAGAAGTATCTAAAGGGGACTCTTGGAAAGGGGTTTGATGTTTAAGAAACATGATTACTTTCAACTAATGCTGACTAGGCTATTAATGTGACAGACAACCAATCAACATTTGGGTATTGCACATTTGTTGGAGGAAATCTAGTTAGTGGAGAAGCAAGAAGCAAGAAGCAAGAAGCAAAACATTGTGGCCCAAAGTAGTGTAAGTAGAATTTAGATCCCTTGCACAAGGGACTTTTGAAGCTATGTGGGTTAAGAAATTACCAGAGGATTTTATGTTTCTTGTATCACGTCCTATGAGAGTTTATTGTGACACAAAGCTGCCATTTAAATTGCTCATAATCCAGTACATAATTGGACTAAAGATATTAACATTTATAGGCACTTTATCAAGGAGATACTTGAAAGTGCGCTAATCTGTGTTCCTTATGTTCCTAGGCTGAAATACTCAACAAAGGTCTGCTGAAAAAATAATCTGACATTCTAATAGACAAGCTGACAATGGAAAACATTTACACGCCAGCTTGAGGGACAGTGTTGGATTAGGAAATATTCTTTTAGAATATTCTAGATTTATTCTAGGTCGTAAATATATGAGTTTATGTTCTAATCAATGCTGTAAATATAGGAGATCTATAGCTATAATTTCTGGTTATAATTTCCTAGCTTAGATGTCCTATGTAGATATATATATGTCTAGTGGAATACCTGTATATATAGCAGCAATATAACATACTTTCTTGTTCAGAGCAGTTTTCACACTAGGAGTAATCATAAGAGTGGTTATTGCATTTTTGTATTAATGCTTGATTACATGATTACCTTATTTAGAGCAAGGTATACATGTATAAATAGAGAGCTTGTAAACAGACCTATGTGTTAGGGAATAAAATATTGTTTCCTTCAATGTTTCTCCTTCAACAACATTCAATGATCTTCCTATATCTCACAGAAAAATAAGCATTTTTTCCAAGCATAAATCTCAGCAGGCCTAGTAATATAAACTTGTGATAGCAACATACCCAGTGGCCAGCATCTTCCAGTACATGCATTTCAACTCCACCACCCTCTTCAGCAGCTAGGTCCTCTGCAGCATGTATTCGTTGCAGATCTTCAAGGGCCCATCTGTGCAAGCTCCTTTCCGCTTTCAAAAAGTTAACATGTACACCTCTGGGCAAGTTCTCAACAAATTTCCTACATTGAACCAATTAAAATAGAGGCTGAAGGAAGAAAAAACTAAAGAACATTTGTTACTTCAGCCAGAATTATAACTAAAATATAAATATTGATTCAAATGATTCACTCCAATTTTACCACAAAGTTGTTTCTTCATATGATTGGTACATTTCAGAAATTCCATCAAGGTCAAAAACCCAAGAGAAACTTGATAATGATGATGTAATATGACTACTTGGTCGAAGATTAGTTACCACCCACTGGAAGTAAGAATTTCAAAGTTAGTTGTTTAAACGTATTAAAACTATTATCTTACAAAAAGCACATGAACTCACAAAGCAATGCCACTACACAAACACGTTATAAAGCACTAGAATCTGTTGGGATGGCACGATTAATCAAATAAGCACCAATCAGCATGAAGCAACACTTAGAGATCAGGCTATACAAATATCATACTAGCATATTGCTATGGAGTCATGACATGCCCTAAAGTTGTAACAGGATTTTTCAAGACTAGGAAATGAAAGCTGCAGAAGTACTTATAGATATCTAAGTGTCATTAAGCACCTAAAGCTGAGAAATCCACATTCAGTGAAAACAAAATTTTCCATGCAACTCTACCCACACCAAAGATTTTACTGATCCTAAAGATATTAATAACGGCTAGATTGTTTCTCTTTTACATGGTATTAGAGCTTGTGCAGTAGATCTCAATTTCAAGTACACCGTTCTCCTTTATAATAGATTTGTGCTTTATTATGTTATCAACAGTTCATGTCTGTGGGTGTTAGAATAATATTTCATGCATTCTTGAGTCTCGCATAGCGGCATAAACTTTCATGTTTAATTAGTGAAATTCTACTTAGAAGCAATCCCTGTGTTCTGGTATAATACTGTGATTTCAATTTCCGTAATGTTTATACTCAACCGCAAGATATAATTCAGCTATGTTATTATTTTACAAAACTGCAAATTTCAGCATTTCCAAACTGTTGTAAATTTGAAGGATATAAACTTAAGAACCACATTTCTTATATTAAATCCATGCAAAAAGGTTAACATCAACAAACAAGTACTAGAATTTGAAACATGCCTGTGCAACATCAGTACAAAAGCCTTCTTGGATAAGCACATTGACGACTTCTCTCTTTGAGGACACCTTTCATAAAGAAGAATTGAACTCTAGAATCATGTTTTGAAGTTTAAACTAACACAGAGGATAGAACTACAATGACAACATAAAAATAGATGTACATTTATTCACACACATTTATATAATGATAAAGACAGATAAAGAGACCGAGTGAGGGAGACAAAATATTACTACAGGATACGCAAGAAAAAGAGAGAAAAGAACTTAAAATAAAGAAAATTCTCTTCAAGTTGAAGATTGAAGAAAGAAGAAAAAGTAATTCTTCCTTGATCTTTTTGTGAATAGTACAGGAAATATGTAGAAAAATACATCCCTAATCACCTCCTTAAATTAAGGAGAATCTATTTATTCTGTAAGTAGTAAAATCATATTAATTCAGACACTAATTTATAGAATATCAGCTAATTTTCTCTAGAGAATCTGCTAATTAATCATGCTCAACTAGCTTACAAAAAAACTAAAAAATTATGTCTTAGTAGCCCTTTGGTGAAGACACCAGCAACTTGTTGTGTTGTAGGCACAAATGGTATGCAAATGGATCCACTTTCAAGTTTTTCTTTTATAAAATGTCTATCAATCTCCATATGTTTCATTCGATCATGCTGAATAGAATTATTGGCGATACTGATAGCTACTTTGTTATCACAAAACAACTTCACTGGATACTCCATGAGTTTCTTCAGTTCTTCCATCACCCTTTTAAGCCAGATTATTTCACAAATTCCTTAAGTCATTGCCCTATATTTTGCCTCCGCACAACCTCTGGCTACCACACTTTATTTACAAGATTTCCCCAAAAAAATGTGCAATATCTAGAAGTTGATCTTCTGTCAATCCCTACCCAATTTGCATCAGAGTAGACTTTAGCTCTTCGTTGATCACTTTTCTTGAAGAATAATGATCTAGGACGAATAGAAGAATTATTAACTAGTAGCTAAAAACACAAAATTAGAAAATATGGCTGATATTAAGCTGCTAAAATATCCAATTTCAAGGTTGGATTTTGGCTAGGAATGCTCAAATTTTAAGGTTTGATTGCTGGAAATTTAGACTTAGGATTTTAAAGTTTAATACGGCTAGAATATAGGTTTGAGATAGCTAGAATGTAGGTTAGGTTTGCTGGAATTTAGTAAGGAACACAAAGAATGGAAGGTAGAAAACTAGGAATAACTCCTACGGTCTAAGAATCACTCTTAAAAGAAAGCATCACACCTTCTAGTTGAAAACTCAAGTTTGTAGAAAAATTACAAATTGCTTATTCTTATTGAAGGGATGAGTATACACATATATAGAGAGTTTTGGAACTCTTATTCTAGTAGGAAAGGGTTTCTAACAAATTTAAATCCTATTCTAATAAAAATTTTGTAAGTCCTAAACAACTAGGATTATATATATTATATATCTATATATATAATAGAATAGCATATTTAACTTACCATTACCTCCTATCTAATAAAGAATCCTAACATGATCTAAATTTTAACCTTTACCTTTTGTTATCAACTCAATTCTCAATCTTCATCCTACCTAATTAAGGCTTGTGGTTGATTAATTTTTTCTCTTTTATTTGTTCTATATACTTTAAGTTCTTTTGCATCAATTGCCCCTGGCTTGTCTATGATCAGAGACGATGTTGTCCATATAGCTAAACTCTTCTTCTTCAAAGAGGTTGTACATCTCCACGGATTACCTTTAACCATCATCTCTAATCGTAACATAAAGTTTATGAGTTATTTTTGGAGAACTCTATGGAAAACATTGAACACTAAGCTTCAATTTTCAAGTTATTTCCATCCCCAAACTGATGGACAGACAAAGGTGAATAGAAACTTGGGAGACTTGTTAAGGTGTTTGGTTGGAGACAATGTGAAAAATTGGGACCTAATTCTTCCTATGGCAAAATTTGCATACAATAGTTCTATAAATAGGTCTACTAGTAAGAGCCCTTTTGAGGTAGTTTCAGGAGTTCAACCAAGGAAGCCTATTCATTTGGTTCCTTTACCACAAACAAAAAGAGTTAGTGTTGAAGCTAAAGGTTTTGCACAACACATGAGGACAACTTTGATGAGATTAGATGAAAGATAATAACCATCAATTTGTCTTATAAAGAATATGCTGATCAGCATCATCGATTGGTGGAATTCAATGAAGGTGATATGATGATGGTTAAGATTCGTCCAGAGCGTTTTCAGAAAAGAAAATACAAAAAACTTCATTCATGAAATGATGGACCTTATAAGATAATCAAGAAGATAAATGTTAATGCTTTAAGTTTTGGAATTACTAAGTGACATGGGAATCAGTCATATTTTTAATGTGCAGACTGAACTATTTCTCATAGACAAGATGAGCAATCCCTTACTACAGCTATAAGACTTCCAACCACTCCTTATCTTAAATACGAAATAGAAGATGTTCTTGATGAATGAATTGAAAAGATGAAGTTGTTTTTTTGTTGGTGTTCTTCACATTTTGCAGCTGATTGCTTCCTTTATACCTTTCTAATTAATGATTTTATGGACTAGGTTGTTGGGTAAGTTATGGTTAATGAAGGGCTTTACAGATTTACTCCTCTTAAAACAATTTTGTCCTTTAAATTAAATTACACATCTGAGGATCCTAACAAATGAGGATATTGACATCAAACTTCATTCTCTACCTCCCAAGTCGCCTCTCTTGGAGAACGATGACGACTCCACAAAACTAGCACCATTAAAATCTCACTTCTTAGTTTTCCTAATTTGTATATCCAATATTTCCGTTGGCTTCTCCTTATATGTCATGTCATTTGTAACTTCGATCTCAGGCCTCGATATAACATGACTAGGATCCTATCAGTACTGTTTCAACATCGACACATGGAACACATCATAAATTTGTGATAACTCTGGTGGTAATGCTAATCTGTAAACTAACGGCCCCACACATTATACAAATTCATATGGCCCAACATATTCGGACTCAACTTCCCTCTCCTAACAAACCTCAAATTTCCCCTCCAAGGCGATACCCGAAGAAATACCATATCTCCAACATTGTACTCCATCTCCCGACGATGTTGATTAGCATATTTTTTTTCCCGATCCTGAACTGCCTTTAAGCATTGCTTTACCACCTCTATTTTCTTCATCATCTCCTAAACTAACTCTGATCCCTCTAACAATCTAGCAAACTCTATATCCCTACGCATCGAATCTTTACACCGCCATATAAGGCCTCAAATGGTGCCATATTAATACTAGAGTGATAATTATTATTATACGCAAACTCCATCAAAAGTAGATATCTATCCTAATCACCCTCAACGTTCAATACATAAGCTCTCATCATATCCTTCTTAATTGTACGCTCTGACTATCCATCAGACTAAGGGTGAAATGTAGTATTCAAATTCAACCGAGTCCCCAAAGTTGTCTGTGAACTCATCCAAAATCGATAAGTAACCCGTAGATCTCAATTTGATACAATAGACACTAGAAACCCGTGTAACCTCACAATCTCATCAACATATAACTTGGCAAGCTTATCCAAGGAGTCTATCTGTTATATAGGTAAGAAATGAGTTGATTTAGCCAATCTATCCACAATCACCCAAACCGAATCATGTCTACGTCTAGTCCTCGGTAACGCTACCACGAAATTCATCGAAATTTTCTCCAAATTTTCTCCCACTTCCACGACAAAATAGCTAAGGGTCTTAATTTTTCCTATTGGTGCCTGATGCTCTGCCTTGCCCTGTTGACAGGTCAAACACCTCTTGTCAAGAGGAAAGGAAGACCCATTTCTGACAGTACATGGATTCTAAAATCAAATTTTCAAAAGTTGAATTGAGACTTACATGAATAGTATTTGTCACATTCTACATCGAGGACGACTTCAGACAAGCCAGAGAAAATTGATGCAAAAAAACTTAAAAAGTATATAGAAGAAACAAAAGAGGAAAAATTAGTCGATAAACGATAATTTGGTGGGATAAATATTGGGAATTGAGTTGCCAACAAAAGATAAGGGCTAAAATTTAGATTATGTTAGGATTCCTTATTAAATAGGAAGTAGTAGTAAGTTAAATATATTATTTTATTTTACATATCCTAGTTGTTTAGGACTTATAAAATTTGTATTAACTAGTATTAAAAGCACAAAATTAAGAAATATCACTGATATTAGGCTGCTGCAATATCCAGTTTCAAGTTGAATTTTGGCTAGAAATGCCCCAAATTTTAAGGTTTGATTACTGGAAATTTAAGCTTAGGATTTTAGGGCTTAATATGGCTAGAATATAGGTTTGAGACGGCTGGAATTTAGTAAGGAACACAAAGAATAGAAGGTAGGAAATTAGGAATCACTCATAGGATCTAAGAATCACTCTTACAAGAAAGTATCACACCTTCTAGTTGAAAACTCAAGTTTGAATAAAAATTCCAGATTGCTTATTCTTATTGAAGGGCTCAGTACACATATATTAGAACTCTTATTCTAGTATGAAAGAGTTTCTAACACAGCAGAAGTAGTTAGGTAGAGATTTTAGGTTACTTTTAGAACCAAATCCAAGCATAAAACTTAGGATTTAATCAACAAGAGAAAGACACTCTCTCTCAAGAAAATTTCCTGCAGAAGCTTTATTAAAATAATGTCTTGCGGGTTCCCAAAACATCTGTTAACCCTCCCTTTTATATCCCTAACGTGGTACATAAGAGTCCTAATTCTAATGTGATAAGAGTCCTAATTCTAGTGTGAAAAGGATTGATTGAAATCCTTTTCTAAAGCTAACTTATTTCTTTTCTTGCTGACAAATCCTTATCCTAATGGGTGTATAACAACATAACAAATCCTTATGGGTTCAATCCTTTATTAGTTTCTAACAAATTTAAATCTTATTCTAATAAAAATTCTATAAGTCCTAAAAAACTAGGATAACATATTTAACTTAATACTAATTCAAGCGTTTCAGTCATGTTTAACAATCTTATTATCCAATTATTATTGTTACCAAACTCTGGGTGGCTGAAATTTTGAATATCCAATTATTATTCTTTCTCCTACTGCTTATAAAAGATAAAATTTAGAAAAAAATTAATTTTATTGTTAAAGCCTGAGTTTAAACTTTTGACCCCAAGTTTGCCTTTTCAATATCAAGGATTCCAAGCTGAATCTTAAAACATTGTTTACACTGTCTCTAGAATAAGACACATGCTTTCTAGGTCAACAAGGATTTCAGAAGTGTCAAAATTGTCAAAACACTAAAGTCATGATATCCAAGCAAATCAAATTAACTCCCAACTAGAAGGAAATTGTCCCCTAACATTACCTAATGTTCACTCTAGTGTTACTTGACATTAGTAAACCAAAATCAAATATTTAATCATCTCATGCTTGAAGTGGCATGCTAAATATCACTCTAGTGCTAGCTAATCAACCTAATTAGAATAGAGAAGGATTTTATGTTGGCCAAAGCTTACCTCCTTCGGCAGTTTCCTAAGGAAAGAAATTAGTTCTGCTGGATGATCCTCTCCATTCCCACCAGCTCGAACTTTTCCAGGAGTAGCATCAAGAACCCAAACCTGTAACATAGAATAAGTGTTCAGAACAAATGAAAGATCACTAAAAGAAATTATTAATTCTAATTTTGCTTGAACAATTAACACCCATCTAAATTATTGTTATTGCAAAACCAGGTTTTTCAATGACCTCAGTTTACCTAGAAAGTGAGAACTTAAAACATGATAAACCTGACTCCCTAATTTTTTCTACTCAAAATTCAAAAGAATTCAAACAAACTAAACTTTCATGCTGAACCAAATAACTTCCAAAACCACTTAAGACATCAGGCAGGAAAATCATACCTTGACTGGTCTTGCAAGAGGTTTGGCAGCTTGATCCACCATGCTCAGCACAACTGTATGAATAATGATATAGCATAATCAGCACATGAATCATCAGGGATGTATCTCAACTGAAGCATAATGTACTCTAATAGTTATTCATATCAACAAGAAGTACCTTTTCCTCCGAAGCTGTGTCCAATTAAAACTCGTGGCGTTATTCTAAGTTTTCCCACCTATTCACAAAGATATAAAGAAGAAATAATAAATCTGGAAATCACAGAAAGTTCAAAATTCATCCTATCTACTGCAGGAATGTTTGCAACTTCTTGACATTAGGTTCAGAAGAAAGAAAACCATTAGATTGGTGACATTTAACTTGTTCTCTCCAAGTATTTCAATAGCCCGCTACTGTCATAAGAAACAAACTACAAATTTTAAAACAAGAATAAAAAGGTAAAACTAAATGCATAGCATGTTCAAGCTACTAATCCTTATGATGCCAAGGGGTTCAGGAATCAGACATTGCCTCAACAAACCAAAAAAAAAAAGCTTTTAGAAGTGCTGAACAATAAATTTCAATCCAACAATATCAGAGTAACGTAATCAGAAAAACCACAAAATATGCAACTCGAAAACTCAGACTCTGCAAATTGAATAGTCACCATTTCATGTACAATTTTCAAACTTATATAACTAATATTTTAGCGTATCATTAAGACAATACTAGTCAAATCATGGAAGTGCAAGGTCAAGAACTGAAGTATGCTTGCAAAACAGAAGTTTCAGGTGGAAGCTGTCCAAAATGCTTTCAACTAAAAACTATTTATCAATCTAGCCCTTTGGAGGAGAAAACAGGTGGAAAAGAAGTAGGTACAAATAAGGTATTCACGTTTGGAAACACCTTAATGGTTCATATAACTCCAAACTTGTTCACTTCTGCTTATGAATATCACAAGTAGTTGATGCATGTGTATGTTAACATAAAACTGTCTATTGAAAATAGTAACTTTGCAGGATGTAAAAAACATAATATTTTATGAAAATTTAATTTCCTAGGATTGAACAAGGTATCATGAAGTAAGATCAAAAAACAGGAACAGAGCAAAAGACCAGTCTTCTTTGCATTTTTCTGACTCAGTTTCGAGGGAAAAAACTATTATCAGCTACTTAGACCTTTGTTTGCCTCTAATTTGATCCTCCTATGAGTAAACCATGCACCAAATTCTTACTTGGTTGGACAAGATTGAATATCTTGCTTCATGCAAGTATTAGAAATCAGTATATGGCTTAATTAAAGTAATCGAAAGCTGAATAAAACAATAATAAGATGGAAAATTGATAAAAAGCATTACATTGCTAAAGCAATTGATGCACAAGATATCACTGAGGAGATAACAGCTTGACAAAGAGTGAGTATACTAAATACCAGACTAAGACAGTCATTCATAAAATTTATAATCAATGACAAAGAGTGAGTATTTACTAGCTTTAAGACATCAAAAGCAGCTGAAGCAACAGTATGAGGCCCTATTTTCTTGATGGATGTTGAATCCCCATGACATCGCAAGTCAACTAAAAGAAACTGCATCAACAATGAATTTATTAACATTATAGTGAATGCACTAAGAAATCAAGTATTTAACAAAAAAGTTCTGGAGCAAAATGAATGCAAAAGGTTGAAGAAGTTGTTATGGAAAATATTTAATGATTAAAAGTTCTTTAAATGATTGATGGCTAAAATGGCATGCCTATCATCCTGCATGCAAAGCAGATGTAGGTATCCAATATTTTCAAGCTAGAATCCAGGATAGAAATATTTAAGGTAGGACACGCGAAAGCAACTAAGTATTTCATGCCAACTTCCTTGAGATTTCAGTATTTAGTCAAAAAGAAGGTATTCTCACTATTGAAGAGATCATGAAGATTTAATATTAACCATGGGAATATTTTATATATCCAATATAACAATATTCTATGTGTCCAATAATAAAGCAATTTAGATATTATTTAAGAAAATTGCACTTTCCTATTATTCAATATTATAGTACTGTATTAGTATAATGGCTAGGCCTAATGAATAATTAACCTCAGCACCCTCCGTGATCTTTTGTCCATGGGCGTAGGCTAAATTGAACCATGTTATGCCAATATGTAAATTCCTTCTTTCCTTCTATTTAGTTTTTAATTTCATATGGTATTATGGCCAAATTTTGATTCAAGGGTCCAAATACTTTGTTAGATCAAGCATAGTCTAAGTTTTGTTAAGGTTTCGAACCTTGTAAGGATTGACTTGGCTAAGGCTAAATTCTTGATGGACTAATGACTTATGACTTAGTGTATGCTCAAATGAATAGATAATGACTAATGGACTTCACATGAGTAAGCATTGGATCAGACTAATGTGCTATGAAAGGCTTTAGGCTTGGATGACTCATCATTAACGGATAGATATCATTGGAAGATCTTGGACGATGTAGCAGATAAGATCATAAAGGATAGACATCAACTCTAAAAGATAAAGATCGTGTGAGAGAATTATCTGAAGATAGTAGAGATCTTCGAAGATATGAAAGTATCGTTTCTAGAATATGCAATCTCTTATCTTGTTAGTTGGGATGTAACTAAAACCTATCAGATAGAATCCTATTTGGATGGGGATGTCATCCTATTGGTTAGTATGATGAAATACAATAAGGATAAGATATGATCTAGTTAGTTCAGTTCAGTTAAGATTCTGAATTGTAACTTGGCCATTAAGCCAAAGGTGCCTACAAATAGCTCATTTGAGCCTTGCTCCTCAAACAGATTGAGAGAGAGCATTCCTTTGTATACTTTAAGAGAAGTAATAAAGGTTAGCACTTGTTGTATCCCTTTTGTGTTTTTATTGTTGCCTTTGATAATTTAGTACTTTCTCAGTAATTCTGCAAGAATGCGAGGGTTAAATACTGTGAGGGTCGTGAGGCATTCGAGAATAAATTAGTTGGTCAACAATCACGTGGGAAGGCTAAGTCTAACTTAAACGGATCTAAGTGGAATTGTCGTGCAAATGAGTAAGCACAACTTATGGTATAAGTTTGCCCCTTAGAATAGTAGCCTATTGAAAGCCATATTCTTTTGCCTTCTCTTTTGGCAATCCATAAAGAGTGTCATTATCATTCGTGTATGTTCCATTTTGGTATCCCATTAAGAGTGTCATCTTCTTCTTCTTTCTGTTCTTTTGACATCCCATTGAGAGTGTTGTTACCCCTCTTTTTTTTTTCTCTTTCTAGCAACCTAAGAGCATCCATAACCTTCTATCTTTTTTCTTACAGCTTTAACTCCCTTACCAATCAAGAGGAAGTTTTGATTAGTTCAATAGGTAAATGTAGGTGCAAGGACTAGTATATACACATAGTGTTTAGGACAACTTAGATCAGTTGGAATCTACCAATAAAATTGAAGATCTATTTTGCTAATTACTTAGACTCTTGTGAATTATGTACTGAAACGGTAAGCAATGAGTATATTTCAATCTCTGCAAGGTGATAAGTATGCATAGAAATTTAAAAGGATGTCGTTCTTGCCTAAACTCAATTAGGGAAGTAATTCCTATAATTGAGGGGCCTGATGAGTTAAAGAAACTACTTTTTCTTGGGTTGAATGTCGGGCGGGACCTTAGTATCTTCTAAATTCCTTCAAAGACTCAATTAGGACTGAGATAGACTTAGGGGTAGCACCACAAACAACAATAGGTCATCCACGAAAGAAAGATAAAGATCCTTTGCTTGGCACATTTATAATGGAACCTAAATTGGTTGTTTTTATCTATATTGATAGCAATGATTCTAGAAAGAGCTTCTAAGCAAATTCTAAATCAATAAGGGAATATGGGATCACCTTGAGTCAGCCTATTAGCTCCCCAAGGCCTTGGTTGGCTCCCATTAAGTAGAATGCTATAAAAAGGGATAGTAGTACATCAGTTGATCCATCTCATGAATTGCGAAGGAAATCCCCAACCTCAAAGATGCTGAAAATAAACTTCTAGCTAACTAAATCAAAAGCCTTATGGAAGTCAATCTTCAAAGCACAACTCTTAATTCCCATTTTTGTGTTAAAGAGTTCTTCAACCATGAGAATATTGTCCATTTTATTTCTTCCTAGAATAAAAGCACCCTGGAAAGGGTTTACAATATCTTTCAAGATTGATTTGAGCCTAGAAGTCTATATCTTGGAGATGATTTTATAAATCACATCACAACATGAAAAGGTGTGAAATTAGTTAATCTTGAGACTGATAGCAATATTGATAGCAATATGGGTCCTAAACCCATATTGACACATGCTAGGAGGAAGAGGGAGAAGGGACTGAACATGGGCCACAAACCCATGTTGACATATGCTAGGAGATTCACTAAGGTAGGGAGGGATGAGTCACCAAACGGTTAGAGAAGTTAGTTAGAGGAGAGGGAGCAAAGGACTATGTAAGGGATGGGGTAGTGCAAGGCTAGGGATATCGGAATATTTGCATTGTTTCGGCTGATAGCTGAAGGGCCATTAGTGGCTGGTTAGCTTGGTTCTTGTAGACTATATTACAAGGCTGGAGCTAAATATAAATAAAATAACTTATTTTCATCCATTTGCTTACCAGAGACATTAGGAATATTGGGGCTCGATCAATAGCCATAAGACAAGGAAAGAGATGCTTCAAGACCAGCAAAGAGACATCAATACTAATGTTAGTGCCTAACATACCTTTGCGGAAATTGCGTGCTACTATAGATGTTTCTTCTTGCAAAGAGGGAGTTATAAAAGAACTTATTGTTCATATCTCCATCTTTTATCCAAAGATTCCTCGATTTCTACCCAGTGATAGAAGATTAGCCCTTGCAAGAATTGAACCTACAAATAAGGGTTTTTCCTTGTGTTACCTAACTAAAAGAGCTCCTAAGGACACTTATTTACTATTTACACTTCGATTCCACTATCTTACTAATAATAAGAAAAGGGCTCCTGCTGATCAAAGTAGCTACTAATAAAGCAAGAGGTTCACTTTTCCTTCTTTCCAATCTCACCTTCCTTGCTTAGGGATATGTTCTTCACATATTGATAGAGTGAAGAGAAATTGAATCTTTGCTACGCACTAAATTTTTTATTATAAATATATTTCTATATAAATAAAATATTTTAAATATAAATAGAATAGAATCGAATGATA
>JANIHZ010000001.1:12267809-12281559 GCA_027478365.1 Erythroxylum rufum
CCTCATCTATAGGCTTAGCATAAACCTATTCCTCAATAGAGGCAAGGAATTTGAGTGCTTCATTCTTGGATCATTCTATGTTAGAGAAGTACAGAGAAGTACTCTAGTTAAAAGCCTTGAGTTCCTCCTTTATAGCATTTAGTGTCCTCATACATTTAAATGCTTTCTAACCTCACATCGATATTCAATCCCCTACTTACTGCTTCTTCAAATCTAGGAACATCAAACAAGTAATTATTGAAGTTGAATAGGATTTTCCTTTTGGTAAACAGCGTAGTCAAATTTAATTATATGGGAGTTGATTATAGCATAGAGGAAAATTGAAATGGGCACAACTATTTGGAAAATGAAGTGTCAACTAGCATTAACTACAGATCTGTCAATTTTTTTATAAGAAACCAATCTCCCCATTGCTTATTGGACCAGGTGAAATATTGACCTATGAATCTGAGGTATAAGAGCCCCAGGACAGAGATGCAATCCTTGAAATCAGCATGAGTTTGTAATTCCTAGTTCCTTACCCTCCATTTATTCCCTACAAGATACCATATATCAAATATACGAATATTCTATTATTCAATAATAAAGTAGTTTAGATATTATTTAGGAATAATGTATTTTCTTATTATGGAATATTGTACTATCGTACTATTATAAATGGAGGAGCTAACCCTTTGAACCCTCCATGATCTTTAAGTCTATGGACATATGATTAGTCTAATAATGTTAAAATGATGTGTAAATTGCATCTTCCTTTTTTCGTTATTTTACAATTTCACATAAACGAGCCAAAAGTAAAAGAAGCACAAAGTCATCAATGTTACCTGCCACATTGGAAATTCTTGTGCCAATCTTCTAGCAAAAGTTCCTGCAATGATTCAAAATTTATCAACTTTTCTTAACAATGGGATTTACAACTTCTAAAAATGAAACACAGGTAATCTATAGACGATAGTGGATAATAGTGCAATAACAATAGAATAGGAGGAATATGAATTTTATTAAATGCAAAGTCAAATAGAAAGAAAATGGTGGAAAATGGATCATTATGTTCTTTGAAGACAATGATGAAAATGCATGATTATGTGCAAAATTCAAGAGGAAAGGTAATCAACAAATTGGTTATGATAGGAATTTACAGCATAATAAAGGAAGTCTCTATAATGAAGGAGATCAATTTACAATTGGTACTTTCCTTATGTAATTGGTTCTTACTATTATATTGAAGCTATGAGGTCCTTAAGATTGAATTAAGCCCTCAATTGACATTTTCTGATACTATCTTTAACATGGTATTAGAGCAAGGTTAATCCCAAGTCATCAAAACCTCTTTTCTACCCCTGAAACCCTAAAATTCTTACCTCCCTTACCATAAAACCCTAGAACTCTTACGTCCACCCACCACAACCAAAAATCAAACACACATTTGCAACTAGGAGGTGCTAGTAACCAACACAGTATTGGTGGTGTTAATAGGAAATTGTCAACACGCCAGCAAGTGGGTATCATGTGTCACCATGCGGCGACAACATGCTAATGGGTCAACTTGCCTTGTCATTGTGAACAGTGTACTAGTTTTGTTTTATTTCATTAGCATAGTCTTTCATATGTTCCAAAACACCATCAATAGTGTTACCACCATTCGTTAGTCTACAAATTTGTCAAATACATCAAGAGTATGTCAAACCGATGCAGTGTTGTAATATTTTGGATGGCAAACGAATAGAAAGTAAATTAATGAAAATATTATTGTTGAAGTAGTCTTGTTCGAGATGGACAAATCTCCAATACAAGTAGGAATTTCAAATCACTGTTTTTTTCACACCTGATGTAAATAACCTAGGTTTTTATTTATACTAAAGATTAAAACAAAAGGCCTGAGTAAACGGAGAACGTGTCACCATTTCTTCAAGTCACTTGTTCAGTTTCCACCTCCCTATTCTCGTGCTAACTATATCGCAAAATCAGCAAGACCAAATAAAGATAAGAATTGGGCAGCAACTAACTCCTCTTCTCTATCACGTGCAAGTTACTGTTTGCGTCTTCTGGCATAGACCCGTAAGGGTCATGGGTTTGTATCAATACTATCCCTCTGGAAAAACGACTTGTCCTCAAGTCGAAATGTAGGAAATTGACCTTGAAGTAAGTCGTAATTTTCCCAAGATGCTTCCTCCATTGGCCTGTCTTTCCATTCAATTAATAATTCTAAAGTAGGAGTTCCCCTTTCAAGAATCCAACGATGAGATTGTACATGAGCTGGAAAAAATAGTAATTCCCCATATTTTGAAATTGGTAGGGGTGGTGGAGATGCAGGGAATTGGCCTCTTGCTTGCCGTAATAGGGATACATGAAAAATGGGGTGCAAGCGAGAGTCTGATGGAAGCTCAAGTTCATATGCAACCTTACCCACTTGTCGTATGACTTTATACGGCCCAAAGAAACGAGGAGACAATTTCTGGAATTTCCATTTAGCAAGAGATTTCTGTCGATATGGTTGTAATCGCAAGAACACATAATCACCAGCATTGAAACTTAACTCTCTACGACGGGAATCTACCTGAGCTTTCATCCAAGCTTGCATTTGCATAAGATTATCCTTAAGCAACCGCAACATTTGATCTTGTTCAATTAATTGTTGCTCTAAATCAGCAATCATTGTTTGGCCTGGCACATATGGGTAGAGTGGAGGTGGGGAACGACCATAAACCACTGAAAAAAGGAGTAGTATTAGTGGAAGTATGATACCCGGTATTATAAGAATATTCTGCCCATGATAGATAAGAACTCCATGCAAGTGGTTGATCCTGAGCAAAGCATCTTAGATAAGCTTCTAACCCCCTATTGATTACTTCCGTTTGTCCATCTGTCTGATGATGATAACTCGTGCTCATCTTTAATTTTGTTTTGCAGAGTTTGAAAAGTTCTTGCCAGAAATTACTTAGGAACACCACATCCCTATCAGAAACAATGGACCTAGGGATGCCATGAAGGCGAACAACCTCTTTGCAAAAATATTCGGCCACTTTCTTGGCTGTGAAAGGATGAACTAAGGGTATGAAGTGGGCATATTTGCTCAACCTATCAACTACAACCAAAATTGTATCAAAGCCGTTAGATTTTGGGAGACCCAATATGAAGTCCATGGAAATGTCTTCCCAAGTTTGATTTGGAATTGGCAAAGGTTGGAGAAGACCTGCTGGTGCCAATGCTTGATATTTGTTTTGCTGGCAGTGTAAGCAATTCTACACGTACTGCTTGACATCTTGCTTGAGATTAGGCCAATAAAAACTATTGGAGACACGTTTCAAAGTCTTAAGGTAACCACCATGACCACCACTTGGAGTGTCATGAGACTCAAAAAGAATTTTGCCACGCAAGGTGTCATCTGTTGGTATCACAAGTCTGTCCTTGAAGTAGAGTTTGTGACCACTGATAGAGAAATGTGGAACGACTTGTGGATTTGATTGTAGAGTTTCCATAATTGTTCGTGTGTGTGTATCAGCCTTTAGTGTTTTTTGCAAATCGATCAAATCAAGGGCCACAGGCATCACCAAAGTAAAAAGATCAATCTGCTGGGGCCGCCTTGAAAGGGAATCTGCTCCTTTGTTCTCTTTTCCTGCACGATACAAAATTGTAAAATCATAGGGTATGAGTTTTACCAAAAGTCGTTGCTGTTCTGTTGTAGTAACTCGTTGCTCCAAAAGGTATTTGAGTGTGTAATGATCGGTTATGAGGAAGAAATGTCTACCCAGTAGGTAGTGCTTCCATTTTTGAAGTGCCAATACCACAGCTAAGAGAGTTCTCTCTCATACGCTGATTTTAATCGGCTAGAAAAAGATAAACCTTTACTGAAATAAGCAACTGGGTGTCCGGATTGCGAAAGTATAGCACCAACTCCTTTTGAACTTGCATCACTTTCAACAGTAAATTCTTGTGAAAAGTCGAGTGAATTCCTGTCGATACTCCTGAACAGTGCCATTCTGCTTAATGTTGCAAAGGAATTCATCGGGGTTCCATTTTGTTGAGTACTATTAACAGTGCCATTCCATTTTGTTGAGTACTATTAACACATGAGGATTCGTGAATGACATCAAACTGAGTTTTGATCATGTTATTAACATTTGGAAAAAGAGTACTAACATTAGACTTGTGTTTCAACAAATAAATCCATGCGACTCTTGTGCAATCATCAATGAAAGATATAAACCACTTTGTCCCAAAAACATTAGGAACTAGAGGGGGACTCCAAACATCACAATGAACGAGAGAAAAAGGAGTATGGCTTCTTTTATAACTTGTTTCAAAAAATGCATGTTTGTGGTTTGCAAATTCACATTCATCACATTGGAAAGACTCAACATCTATTTTATCAAAGAAGGATGGAAACATTGGCTTTATTACAAGAAAAGCATAATGTCCTAAACGAAGATGATAAAGCCACACTTTTTCTTTACTAGACATGACTGACTCTAAAAGAAAGGATATCAGAAGAAAAACCTCGAGTTTATTTTGAACTTTTTTATTCTCTAGGTAGTAAAGGACATTCCTCTAACAAGCTTGGAGTTTATGCTATATATGCTCCAGCTTGAGGGGGAGTATTAGGAAAAGTTAGATCTATATGATTTACTATTTATTCCTAAATCAACTTTCCTTATGTAATTGGTACTTTCCTTATGTAATTGGTTCTTCCTATTATATAAAGACTACAAAGTCTTTAGATTGAATTAAGCCCTCAATTGACATTCTCTAATACTGCCTTTAGCAAAAAAAATTATTGAAGATCACACCAGTCATATGGCTATTTTTTATGAAAGAAAAACATGAAGTTGGGTCTATCTTCAAAAAAATTCATTTATGATACAAACTTAATCCAAACTCAAATCTAGATTCCTTGCAACGACATTGCAAAAGAATATTTTCAATCTAATCATGGAAATTATCTTCTACAAATTTGAATTATTCACCAAAGCTCTTGTGTAGATACTCCACAACAAAATGGAGTAGCTGATAGAAAAATAGACACCTCCTAGAAGTAGCTTGTTCTCTTATGCTCAACTCAAATGTGCCTAAACAATAAGAACTACATTCCTCATTAATAGGATGCCCTCTAAAACTCTACACTATCTCACCCCATGTCAAAAACTCACGAATTACTATCCTAAAAGCATAATTATTAGCTCCATACTAATTAGGATCTTTTAGATGCACAGCCTTTGTCTATATCCATCCACAACATCAAAGCAAACTTGATCCTAAATCCATAAATTTTATTTTTTTTTAGGATTCTCACCAACTAATAGCTGGTATAAATGCTATTCTCCTAGTACTAGAAATTGGATTTTTAGTATGAGCTATAAGGTAGATGGAAGAATAGAAAGGTATAAAGTTCAATTAGTTGCCAAATGTTTTACTCAAACCTATGGCATAAATTATCGAGAAACATTTGCTTCGATGGGCAAGATGATTACTATACTTCTATCATTGGCAGTGAATTTAGATTGGAAGCTACATCAATTAGATGTTAAGAATGATTTCTTGAATGGATATTTGGAACCTGAAGTGTACATGGAGATCCCACCAAAATTTGAGAATTAACAAGGTTTGAACGAGGTGTTTAAACTACACAAATCACTTTATAGACTAGAAAAATCACATATCACATGGTTTGATCTACTTACCAAAATCGTCGAGAAGCATGGATTTTCTTAAGGACAAACAAACCACGCATTGTTTTCCAAACACTCATCCAAAGAAAGAAAGGATAATCTTATAGTCCGTTGATGACAAAATTCTCATAGGCGATTATGAAGAAGAAATAGAATGGTTAAGAGGATTCTTATTATTGATTGCCTTGGCCCTTTATTGTACTGGCACGTAAGATAAAGACTTGGGGAAACTAAAATACTCTCTATGAATGGAAGTGGAGAGATCTAAAAGGGGAATTGTAGTCTCCAAATGCAAGTATACATTTGACTTGCTAAAGGAGACTAGTACTTTTGGCTAAAAACTGTCAAAAGTTCCCATGGACCACTCAAATAAACTTTGGAGTAAGAAAGATGGAGTCCCAATTGAAAAAGGGAGATATCAAAAGCTTGTAGGCAAACTTAGTTTAACTTATACCATACCGGATTTCAACTTTGTTGCAAGATTGATTAGTCAATTCATAAACATACATAAGAACATCTTGAATCATTATACAAAATCCTTGGACATCTCAAGATGTCACTGATAAAGAATTATCCTTCAAAAAGGGTACCCTAGACATAACTGGGTCGTCGGCTTGATTACTAATCGAAGATCTACCACTGGATATTGCAAATACACTTGGGAAAACCTAGTTACTTTGGAGGAGCAAAAAAACATAAGTACTTACAAGTAGAGCACAAGTAAAATGGCTATGGCACATGATGTATGTGAAGGAATATGGTTAAAAAGGCTTCTTGATAAACTAAAGATGCAAATTGAGAAACCACTAACTTTATATACATCACTTTATAACTTGTGTCAATGAGAAACCTTCACATACAAACCACATTGGCAAAAAGCTTAATCTAAATATTTAGTTCCTTTTTTTTTTACAAAAAAACTAAGGCTTGATTATTCAGTATGGCCTCGCTTGCTTTTAAGAAGAGGTGTCAAACGCAAAGAAAAAAAAGGACGCTTTGGATTGAAAAGATACAACTTCTAAGATAAAATAGTTTCAATCTTCTTTTGGCACGAGTTTGTGTTGCAAACTCCGATAAAGGAGAATAGAATAAAAAAATGACAAAACAATACAATATTGTATAGATTAGAACAAAATTCAAGTTGACTCAAAATGCATATGTACTACAAATTGTATCTCCCACAAGTCAAGGCAAATGAAAGAATTATCACAAGCTTACCTACCCCAATTTTTCCGACTACCAAGAATACCATGCAGAAGGACAGCCGTTGGAGGATCTGGTATTGACTTGTCCATTGCTGAACTCCATTTTACCTGTGCTCAATTTTTTACATAGCAATTTTCTACCTTAAAACTTGTAAGAATCTAGGAAAGAGCAAGTAAAATCAACTTCTTCAAAAACTCACATATATTAGAAGGCAAAAAAACACAAGTATATACTAGGTTAAACATTGGGACTTTTTAGATAGAATTCTAATCTTCAATAAAGAAAGCACAAAGAAACAAGTCATTTAAAAATTTTATGAAAATCTAAAATGATATTTTATTTCTTGTTTTCTTTAATCACTTATTGCTTTGTAATTTTTGCATTTTAGGTTGATAGTTAGTGCGAAACTAAACGTAAATAGAAGGAAAGGAGAGAATTAAACTAGGTTTTACATTTTTAGCTGTAAAGCTTGCTTACACAAATGCAAAGCAATTAGGGTTTAATCCTTAAATAAGTTTTGTGAAAATTAGATAGTACAGAAAATCCATATTTATTAGGTGAAATACATATCTAACTATAATTATATTGCTAATTAAGAAGATATATATAATATTATTGTATTAAATACTAAGGTAAATTACAAACTTCACGAAAAACTTTTATTTTATTTTATTTTTGCCCTAAACAACATTGATGTCTTCATAATCTTTCAAAAAAAAAACGTTTGATGCCTTCATCGCTTTTAAAGTATCCACACCTAAAACATCCCAAATCATGAACTTATTCGATGAGTTTGAAGTATATGAATGATCTATACCGCAAAGTTATCTAAAAATAGTTAGCAGGAATAAGTTACGATTCTTTCCAACTTTGTATATTCCTTCTCTCTGTGAATCCAACCGCCTCTTCTCTTCCTAAAACCCTAGTCATTTATTCTCTTCTAAAAATCCTAGCCACTTTCTTCCTAAAACCACTAGTTGCACTTTAGCATATTTACTAAAACTGCGCTGAATTTTCTAACAGTAAGAAAATATCCACCATGATTCCCTCATCCATCCATATTAAATTGAACAGCCCTAACTACCAAGTTTGGTATAAGATTTTAAAGATGCATATTGCTGGAAGAAAAAAAAATGGGTTATATCAATGAGAAGAAAGTTGCACACTTAAAAGTTGATCCAGGCTTATGATGAATGGAAAGTTGAAGTTGCATTAGTTAAATCTTAGCTTATAAATTCTAGGAATGATAATATGATGTCACGCTTTGTGTAATTTGTAATAGCAAAGGAAGTATAGGAAGCTCTAACAAGAAGTTACCATGATGTATCTGACTCTTCTCAAGTCCATGAACTAATGAAGACTTCTTTCCAATTATGTCAAGGTGGCTAGCCTCTAGCAAAATATTACAATGAGTCAAACTCAATTTTTATGGAGCTTGATTATTGTAGAAATCTAGGAGATATTATTTTGGTTTAAAAAGAGATTTCAAAGATAAGTTTCAAGAATCAATTATTTAGAATTAGCTTGACTTGTTTCTTATAATAAAGGGATAATGGATCTATACCTAATTCCCTAAATCAGTCTATTTCCTTTGTAGTCCTTTATGCAGTGTGTGTATATATGTATACATATTGTTACACCATTTAGTTTAAAACAAAGGAACAAAATTAGGACGTAAAAGTGGCAGTACACTTATTGATAAACAACGATACCAAAGACTGGTTGGAAAACTAATTTATCTTTCACATACCAGACTAGATATTAGCTTTGTTGTTAGTATGGTTATTCAATTCATGAATAATCCAACTGAGGAGCACATGGAAGTTGTACATAGGATCCTAAAGTACTTAGAGATGACACTAGGGCAAGGGCTATTTTTTCAGGAAAACAACAAACAAGGAAGTTAATTTTGCAAATGTCGATTGGGCAGGATCAGTGATAGGCATACAATTAACCTCAGGATATTGCACGTACATTTAGGGAAATTTGGTTAGTCAATGATGTCACAAAGCAGTGCCAAAGAAAAGTTCAAAGCACTTGGTATTTGTGAAGGAATTTGGATTAAAAAAGGAACTGAGTTAGTTGAGGATTCCTATCACTAGTCCCATGAAAGTATTATGTGATAATCAATTTGCAATTAGCATAGCAAAGAATCATGTTCATCATGATAAGACAAATCATGTGGAGATTGACAGACACTTTGTCAAAGAAAAGATAGGAGTAAACATAATACCATTGTTATACATCCTAACAAATTAACAAATTGTATACATCCTAACTAAGGCTTTATCAAAGAAAACATTTGAAGATCTCAATTTCAGGTTATGTTCGCCCAATATTTACAACCTAGCTTAAGGGGGAGTGTGGAAATCCAAGAACGATTATTGAACGTGCTTGAATATTTACCGAGAGCACGATTAATTTTTTTGAGAATTTTGCAAAAATTGGATATCAAGATCCTCGATCACAAGTTGCTCCAAAAACCAACATACATGTAGCAATTCCTACAAGCAAATATGTTCGACAAGTTTTGGAGAGACAAGACAACCTTTGCTCCCACGTGAAAAAATTATGCAAACCCACAACCTATATTTAATACTAAACATGGAGAAGATGGAAATAAGCAAGATGAAGGGATTGATATTGATCAATAACACACAATGACAGGCTAAAATTTTCATGCCGGGCTCAAGCCTAAGAAGGGCCTTGTCTAGCCCAGATCTATAATCTTGAGTGTCATAGTTTCCTAGTTGAGATAGGCAGGACATGTAAATAGGAGACTTTTACTTACATGAGAGCTTATGAAGTTGATGATTCTTTTAGACAATACCCTAAGATACTCAACTATCCTATACAAGATGATGAAGAAATTCAACTAAATAAAACAATATTAGATATTCTTTTTTCCTTTCTTCTTTTGCTTTGATTTTTTTTCTTTCTGCATTTCTCTTCCTTTCCTTTCTCCTTTTATTCTATTATATTCTTTTTCTTTGTTTTTCTTTGTTTTCTCTTGTTACACTCTAATTAATAACGAAAAAAACACAAGATGGTGACACCTTTTGTCCCAAAAAGGTGTTGTACAATAGCCTATAGGAGTCCTTGACATTAGTACTGAGGCATCGCAGTAAGGAAAGTGAGACCTGCAAAAACAATACCGAAGGATAGAGTGCAAGAAGAAGAGCCCAAACAATAGGGAAAGTAGCACCTAAATAGAAGGTAAAAGTGCCCAAACATCACCTAAATAAGCTGGAGCACACCACAAACAAGAAATAAAAATGACTGAAGACTCCAATGACTAGCAACTAAGAGAGAAAGTGCTAGAATTTATTTGAAAAGGGACAATAGTGCGTCAACATGTCCTAAAAATTATTGAAAATTACGGTGCTCGATAGAGATGAGAAGAAAAAAGAGGTGTCCAAGGAAGATGATGCTTTGAAAAAGAAAAAAAATTGAATATATTTCTAGGAAGACTTGCCAAAAATAAAGAAAAAGGTGGGTGGGATGTGGTAGGTCTTAAAACAGTTTAAACAAGATAATATCTAATGACGAGATTAAGTTTCACCTTGAAGAAAGTAGACAAAAAATGAATGCAGGTGAATAGAGATTGCAATGCTCTATGATGAGATACCAAAAAGGAGCTCACCAAAAGGGAAACGCTATTGGCAACAAATAAAGGAATAGCGTATCGAGATTGCTCGAATAGCATATGAGATTTGAAAGCAAAAGTAAGGAAAGGAAAGAAAATTTTACACAAAACTTAATGTGGTTCGACTGTAAAGCCTATATTCACAGACACAAAGCCCTTATAATTGCATCTTTATTGGGGCTTTATGCAAGTTACATAATATGGTAAATCCCTATTCATATGGTGAAATACATTTCTCATAATAACTACATTTCCAATTAGGATGATACATATGATACTCCTATATTAAATACTAAATTCCTAAGATACTCAACAATAAGCAAGGTAACTGGTAGTCACAAAAATGAGTACCAAAAGGTTAACTAAAAGGTATTACTTTTTCTTTAAGTCAATTAAGCTCATTCTTTAAAAAAAAATTGCAGTTCCCACAGAAGATAGAAGTCAACAAAGTTTTAAGTAAAGCAATTACAACCTAATGAAAGCTTGAAAACCCAATTCTCAAAACCCATTAGAAATGTTCATCCCCATATATTGAAAGGATAGAACACAAAAATATATTATCGCTATAGAAAAGATTAAAGTACATTATACGTACTAGGTCTCCTTGAACAAGATCATAAGCCTGCAAAGAGGATTCATAACAATAAGTTGAAAGAATTAGAGAATAATACTTTTTAATCAACTTTATCCAAAAGTTTCTTCATACACTTTAAGAATTGACTTTATTAAGGGGGAAAAAAAAACTTCAAACAAATGGCAAAATCTTTCGAACACATTTTTAAAGTAGCAATTATAACCTAATCCAAATAATACTTCCTCATAAATGTAGTTCTCAAATTAGTAACATTTATTCATACTAGACTCCAATGTCAATTTGCATATAAATGTTAGTGTTGATGTTTGGAACAGGCAATATCATTACCAAGAATCTAGATTGCTCAGCCACTACTTCGTCATTTGCCAGCCTCTCATCTATTAATGTTGTATTCATATGTCCATCTTTAGCTTGTTTGCTCGAATGAACAAGAGCCAACTGAGACACTTGCAATGTGTTATTCTACAATTAGAAACAGACAAACAAAATGAGAACCTTACTACCATTTAACATTAGACCCAAATCATGAAACGGTAATGTAAGCGCAAGTAATGCATTTTATGACACACTCCAAAGGGTTTGTGATAGCAACGTTAGGAGAGAGCATCAAACTCTTACATCTCGTACAACGGAAGACTAGCTCGAAATGGTTTTAGGAGAAAAATGAATCACATGATGTTTTCCATCAGTGCATCATCAATCAACTATACACTTGTCAAATGAAACCAAAAGCTAAGAAGAAAACATGGTGAAATCCTTTTAAAAACTCGTAAGAATATGGAAAGATTTAAAAATTCAAGGAACAAGATACCTTATAAGGCATGGAAATCCTTGTGAGGGCTCTCCCATTTAAACCAAACCCCAACTTGCTCCCCCGACACCAGACGGACGCATCGCGGGGAGCACAAGACCCAAAATTGGAAATCACGGACATTTCTGCGAAACGACTATACAATGCACAGGTGCTTGTTTCGTGTGTTATGTCGACTTGGTGAAGCTTCCTTTTAAAGGGAAAATAGTAGGAAGCAAATGTTTGTGTTCTTGAGAATTCAAGGAAAAGGCGGAGACATCAATGAAAGTAGGGCCAATCTACATGGCTATGTGTCAGCCTTTTGTTGGAGATTCCTTCGCCTTAACTTGCGCCAGTGCATCGTGGGACCGTGCCGATGGCTCCTCAAGCAATCTATTGAATGTGCTTGAATTTCCGGCAAAACTTGGTCGCTGGGCTACATTACACGTCGGATGTTTTCGTAACTACAGTATGAAGTTTTAAAACATAAAGCAATCAAATGTCAATCCTATAAAAAGTAATAAATTATTAGTTTAGATTTTTAATTTATTTTGTTGAAATAAATTAAATTTAGAAAATAAATAGTGAATAAAATAAGATAATAAAAAATTAAGAATAATTAGGTTAATTTAGACTTTGATTTCATAACAATATGATTTAAAGTAGTTGATCTTAATATTAAATACTAACTAAATAGAAGAGAGAAGTTGATCTTAATATTAAATACTAATCAAATAAAAGAGAGAAGGTCATCAGTGTTTCGAATTTCGTACTGTACCGGCTAGAATCCGGTACTGGTACGGTTGTAGGTGGTACCGGTGAAAAATTTCAGTCGATACTAGCCGTTTTCGGTCGGTACCGACTGGTACTGAGAATACCAGATTTTTCCGTGTCATTCTGCAAAAAATTGATTCTTCAAGGACCATTTTGCAAAAAAAAAAACAAATTTAACCTTAAAATCTACCCCCGACCCGACTCTCCCGCTCATCTCTCTTCGTCTTCTCTCTGTCGCACTCCCTCCCGCATATCACCGTCAATGTCGCGTCGCCGCCTCAGCCTCCTCCTCCTCCTCCTCCTCTCCTTTGTCGTGGAGTCTTGGTCTCTCTCGCGCTAGCCTCGCCATCTTCAACCTTTGTCCGCGCCGCCTGCTGAGGTCCACCGTCCGGCGTCCACCGCACACCGCATCGTGACCAGGCAACTCCCTCTGTCATAATACCGCCGCCCCACCCCTCCAGCAGTCACACCACCGATTGATTTTTCTGGGTTTGTAACTTTGTGTTTTCTGATTTTTATCATTTATCTGAATTTTCACTTGTTTTTCTACTTGATTTAACTTTTTATTTTGTTGGATGGTAGATTTGTGAAAGTTAGATGATGATTTTGTGATTGATTTTGTTGTGCCGATGGTTGAATGCCGATGGTAGATTTGTGAATGGAACGAAGTTGAAGTTAAAGCCTAGTTGAAGTTGAAGCAACTACTCGAAGGGTTTGTCATTGGTGTTGTGAATCTTGTGATTGATGAAGAATTGAAGTTAACTGTGTTCTGCCGAACGTGTATTAAGTATTGACTATTCAACAATGTTGAAGAATTGAAGTTGAAATTACATTTCTGTATTTGGAATTTGGAAATTGGAATTTGAAATTGGATAGACTGGTTGATAGTCTGGTATAGTAATATAGATATTAGATATAATATAGTTATTGTTGATTGTGAAAACTGAAATTTGGAAATGAAAGTATGTTGTTTAGTAAGTTGTGTTTGGTATTGGATTTGAATTTTGGACAATTGTTATGAATTGAAAATTTTATGTTATAATTATAAATAATTATCTTGTTAGAAGTTAGAA
>JANIHZ010000001.1:12551942-12573127 GCA_027478365.1 Erythroxylum rufum
TTACTTAAGCAATAAATCCCCAATTTATTCCAACCAAATTAAAAATATCAAATTAAAACCTCAAAATAATTTAATCATGCCTCAAAATAGTTTAAACATGTTTAATGCGAATCGGGGCCCAACATTTAGAGAAGGGTGGGGAAGAAAAATAGGTTGTAGAAGATTGGGAGGGGGAGGAGGGTGTAGCATGTAGATTAGTAGTTTTTAGAGAAGAAGATAATGGAGGAAAATCCATCTCCATTTTATATGGAGCCCTAATATGTTGGTATTTGAATGTAGGTCATCCAATGGAGGAGCAACTGGAAAGAGGCCAAAATTAGGTTTTCAAAATGAAGGGAGGTGGGTGTTTTGTGAAATAGTAAAAGTACTAGGGAAAAAACAACAATAACTAGGGTATTCAAATGAAAGAAAGAAGAATTCGATTCTGGGTTTGGTTTTGGTGGGTGGAAAGAGGTTTGGGAAAAAATAAACTTTCTATGAAGCGCAGCACATCAAAGAAAGGAGTAGAAAGGTACGGGTATTCATATTTAAGAAAGAAGGAATAGAGGATTAGGATAGGGTTTGGTGGATGGAATGGTGGGTTAGAGAAGGTAGAGTTTCTCTCGACGCATACCTATTTGGACAGAAAAAATGTTCACATACGATTTGCTTTCGAGTATCTAGAGGAATTTCTTGGAACAAAGCAATGAAGCAACCACCGTTTTCGACGACTTTCAGAACTTGTGATTTCACCAAATTCCATTCAGGAATGACCAGTTTTACGTTTAACGTAGATAAATCTATAGTAGGAACAGTGAAATCACTGCTAAGCTCATTGCTACCTGTGATGTTTCCTTTTTTCCTTTGAGCAATACCTTACTGCCTAGTACCTACTTTCATAGTGATGATAGTAAGGAGGTAGCCGACGTGTTGACCTATATTTTAGAATATTTGATAAAGTTAAATTGTATCAATATCAATTTCTTTTCTATATTGAAGATGATTAATTAGTACTGTACAAAATTGTAACTCTTCAACTTCTAGAGTTGAAGAATGATTTACCTTCATTACAACAACTTTATTTATCAAGTCCAATAAAAGGAAAGTTTATTTATTAATTTACACGATAAATGTTAAGAATTATTGATTTGTTTACATCAATAAAGCTAAGATATAGTGTTTGCCTCTGCATAATATTTTAAAAAATACCTCAGGGTAGAAACAAAACATAAGTAGGTAATGTATCATTTATGTCATTGAAGAGATAAAAGATATCATAAAAGTTGTCAGCTTAACAATTTAAGGGCATGAGGGATCAATAAGAATTCTTCTGAAATTGGTGGCAGGAATCACCGTTCTGTTGTTAAGTACAACCTACACTCAGAACTTCATATTTTATTCCCAATTTGTGTTTTCTATATGACTTTATTTAGTCTCGAGAGAATCTTCCAAGCTGTATGGCCTTTCTCATTTTTGTACACAGCATAACCTGTGGTCATCATTTTTTTTAATACAAGGGAAAACACAATTAATCTAAGACTCGCAAAATACGACGGTACTCAATGCCCTGCCTATCCCGTCTGATGGGATCCTGGATGGTCAATGGGGGCTCTCGAATTATATGGATGTCAGGACAAGCCCTGACTGCCACTACTACCAGTTGATCTGCGCACTAGTTTCCCTCCCGATGTATGTGTTGGATGCGCACCGCCCAATCACGTTGGAGCAATCCATATATACCTGCCAATAACAAGTGATTTCGATCAGTCTCGAAAATGGGGGATGAAATCAAGTTAATGATCTCGAGGGTGTCGATCTCTAAGATGACCCGACGGTATCCACGATTCCAAGCAAGAGTGAGGCCTGAGTGTATGCCTAAGAGTTCGACCATAATAGGGGAGCCTCTACCAATGTGTTGATGAAAGTCGCCGCACCACTGTCCACGATTATCCCGAATAAGTCCCCCAGCGTTAGCTAAGTCCGATCCCTGAGTGAAAGAGCCATCTGTGTTGAGTTTGACCCAGTTCGCTGGAGGTAAGGCCCAACCTACTTGGCTGCCCATTGGGAGGCCCAGATTTGGGATGACGCATCTTTCTACTTCTTTTGCTCGTATTATCCACTCAACGTAAGCCATAATAGCTTGCACACCATTTATCGGCCAATCAAAATCCTCATCGAAAAGACTTTTGTTTCGCCACGACCAAAGCATCCAGCAAGCAACCCCAAATATCATTGCCCAGTCCCCCTAAAGCTCTTAAGAATGCTTGAGTAGATTGGTTCTCACCCAAAGTTCCTCAGTGCAGTCATCGTTTTTGTGCTTGCATTGAATAAAATATGGAGAATATTTGGTCACTTCGAAATTTATAAATATTAGACATTGCTCATGAAAATATAATGCTTTTGCAATTTGATACCAATAGCAATAATTCTCTAGCCACTAAGTGGCGAGGCTCCATTTGAAGTTTGTGATTACAATTTTTAAGGATACGTGGACGCAAAATTTTAATTTATTAGTCACTTATAAATGTATATCAAAAGTGAACTCATCACCGGCACACTTTATACAACATATTTAGCAGTGTACACACAGATGTGTTAGAAAAAAAAACATAACAAATTATATATAAGAAAGAAACAAGGAAATTAAAATATTAGATTGAAGGACTTATTAATTTATAGTTTGCATCTTAGGGATAATTTTATTATGCCCTTAATTTTGAAAGATGAATCTAGTTCTAAAATAAAAGTTTTATGAAATCTTAAATATTATATTTATAAAAACGTAAATTTTGGTGTCATTTTTTATTTAGTATTAAAGTCTGAAAATTAATAAAACTAGACTGCATGAATAAAAATAAGTTATTAAAATAAAATATATAAAATGTGTACTGTTAGAAGGTAAATTTGAACATATAATTTGATATGTTATTTAAAGCAAAGGTATGATAGAGTTATAATATTGTAATGCTAATTTTTAAAGTTACGAAGCTAGGTATACTATTCAAAGAATAAGTAAAATTGTCATATATTATGTATAGGATAAAAGACATAGTCCTCTCCTTAGTTTAATAAATATTAGAAAAATTCTTTGATTTTTCTAATTCTTGAAAAAAAAAACTCTTTCCAGTTTTCAGGTTTTTAGAAAAACTCCTTTTCTTAGACTTCTAGTTAAAAAGTAGTAATGAAATACAAACAGTATAAACATTAGACGGGAACTAATAATGTCACTAATATGTATAACTTGACTCAGATTTTGAACCCATATTGAACTAATTAAATTTGATTTAAATTAGTAATTTAAGATAATTATAATAAATTATTAGTTTGAGTCAGATTTAGTTAGTTCAATGTTAGATTTAATTAGTTCAATTCTAGTTTATGAGCTAAATTGAATCATCGTTTATATATAATTTGATTAGTCCATGTCTAATGTTTATACTATATTTGTTTTATTGTTATTTTTTATTCAAAGTTTAAGAGAAAGGGGTTTTCTGAAAACTTAAAAGAAAAAAGGATTTTTTTATGGAGAATTTAAAGATTAGGAGGTTTTTAAGGTTTCTTAAACTACATGGGAGGTTTGTGCTTTTTTTTTCACCCCATTATATTTACTACGTAATTATAAGAAGGTAGTTATAGAGTTTATATGCTTTTCCATGCATAAGTTTTAGTGTTTTAGGTGTTTAGAGAATTTTCCAAATAGAGTAGAATTGAATAAAATTGTTAAAGTTCATATGCATTGGTCAAAGTTTAAATATATTAAGGTCTAACTCATTCATCCTTCGTAATTGTCGATCAACAAATTTGTTTACTTTTAAATGCCTTAAACTACTCCTGTTTAAGTGTTTCGCTCACTTTAAATAGATAAGTGTTAAGCATAATTAAATTAAATTAAATGAGATAGATATGAAAAAACTAATATTTTCTTGATTTATTAACAAAAGTGGCATATACCATTTCCAATTTGAAGAACTTTATAATAAACACTCAAGAATTCTCTCATAACTTTCTCCCAAAGATCTTAACTTTTACTTATAGACAGCTAAATGTACTCATTGTTTTTAAACGAACTACAAATGATACCTTTATATAAGCTTATAAAAACTTAGGGACTATGTAAGCTAACCTATCTACTTTCTCCACTAACCCACTAAGTTAGTTGTGAGTTGTGAGTTATCGCTTCTTCCACTTATACCCTTGTGAACATTAACTTTCTATGCAGATGAGGAATATGATTTAGATTGCCACATCATTTGACTGCATTTTCACTACTTTGGAAAAGTTGCTCCCATTTTGTATGGTAGTACCCCCACTTTCATTGCCTACTACTACATATTTTTGCCATTGTGTCGCTACATCATTCCTTTTTAAAGACAAATGATTTGATGAGACTTTAGGTAGTCATTCTGAGCCATCTTCATACATGGTCTATCCAAGCACGTCCCATGGTGCAGTCATATTACTCCATATCCTAAGTTAGCAACAATTTGAGCCACTTTATAATAAACCTTGCATGTTTACATACCTTTAAACCTCCTGGTCAAAATTAAGTGTTTGCATACACCCTCAACTTCGTATGACTTAATTGTATTGTCATGTTTTTTTTTTTGCAACTGAATCTCACCCATCGTCAAAGATTTCTCTTAATGCGCACTAATGTATGCCAACACTTACCTATTCCTGAGCATTTATTGACCTTGCCCATTTCCATTGTCTACTTGTAGATCTTTACCTTATTTTCTAGTCAACATGTCATCTTTACGTTAACTTGGTATTAAGCATTGACTGAGGCTTAATACCAAGTTAACTTGGTATTAAGCATTAAGGTGTGTGTGTGTGTGTGTTTTATTAACCTTTTTCTTTACTTTTTCTTCTTTTATTTTCCATATTTTTAATATCAAAGGTTCATATCTACTCTTCAGATTTTTACAAAAATTCAAGTAAATTCACAAGTTTTAACATTTTTTAAGTAAATCCTTAATAATAAACCATTAATAAAATATATTTATTTGGTTGGAATTTAATGTAATAGAATTAATTTTTTATAAAAACTTATGTAGTGTAAAATTTTTAAATATGCATCATTAAATTTGAATATATTTAAAGAGAGTCTTACTATATTTTATTGTTTAAAGGTTAATATATGAATGTTAATAATGATAAAATAATACATATTAAATTTAGGATGATAAAGACTTGCCCATCTAAAATTAGAAAATAAAATTGTTTTCTTTCGCATGTTAAAATTCTTCTATTATTTTATAGTTTATCAAATTGGATATTGTTGATGATGGCTTCACATCATATGTCGTAGTTCTCTATTTGGAAAATATGCATAAGTGTGTCACAAAATGCTTTCATACCTTTCCTTCTTGATACGTCTTATTTAATTCATAATGGCAGCCTTAAGCCAAGTGCTAGTTTTTTGTTGTAGTTAGCAATATTGAACAAACTCAGCATAATGGATATACTAATATATGATCCCTACTTAAGACATGTACTTTATGCAAGCTACAAGATGAAACTAGAGACTATCTTTTCTTCCAATGTAGAATTGCCAAGCAAATATTAAACAAGGACATCGAACCATGTCACTCGGATATTAATTCATTATCTTAGTTGACATTATTCAATTGATATAAGCGAAACTAGTATCTAAGGATGATTAGAATGTCTACTTAGTGGCATTGACTACCTATTTTCAGGAGATATGGAAAGAAAGAAACTTAAGAAGATTCACAGGCAAGGAAAAGAACTTAAGCACACCTATAGCCTCATTAATAGTAAGTATAAAGAAGCAATTTAAAATCAATTAGTTTGCAAGGAAATGCAATAGCATACTAGGGACTTCATAGAGAATTTAGAAACTTGGTTTCATACTTAATGTAATTTATTTTTCATAGTGTTTAGTAATCTGACTTGTAGAAAGTGGAGAGTAGTTATTGAGAGTTTAGAGAGGAATTTACTCTAAAGTATGATCCCTTTGTAACTTAACAACTTTGTTCATGATATATTTATAAGATTTTACTTTTACAAAAAAAATATATAGACAACATTGGTAATTAAAGATGGTCATATAGCCATTAATAGAAAACTTAGTTATCACCAAAAGTTTTAAGGAGATTTTATTAAAAAGGACAAGTTTAATATTTTCTTATTGGGGGGCATTCATTGTCAAAGAGAAAAATTATGTACAAGTATGATTTTAATACTCTTCGTGAGAATAAAGGAAAATAATGATCGATGTTGAAACTTAATAAACTTAAATTTTTCTGCTAAGTAAAATTTATATATCATCCTAAATAACTCAAGTGACCCACTCACTATAATTTAAAACAAAAGAGGTAGACCTTTTTATAATTCATTCATTTTAAAAATATTTTTATTATACTAAAGTATGTAATAAACACTTTGTGATGTTAAAAACTCTAAAAATTAACCTTTGGTTAAGTGTTTATCAGCTACAAAAATACGTAGCTGATAGTTGGAACATATTTGAGCTTTAGCTACAAAAATATTTTCGTAGACAAACCTTTTTCCTACGAATTTTATAAAATGTAGTGGATAGCTAGAACAAATTTGAGCTTTCACTATGAAAAATATTTTGTTGCTAATAAACTTTTTCTACAAACATTTATTCACAATAAAAAACATAGCTAAAAATTATTAGCTATGAAAAAAAATTGAAGCAAAACTAAACATAACTAATAGTCTAAACAGACCTGTGAAATATATTTTTTTAACGTATTGCTTCAATAGGCTATGATTTTCAAATTTTGTAGTCAAAAAGTTACCTTTAGCTACGAATGCAAAATCGTAATAAAAGAAAACGTAGCCAAAAGTGATATTTGCTGTAGTGCAATTACTAGATTCTTTTACATTTATATTTTATTATTGAGTAGAAAATTACTTTTGTTTTGGGATATCCTATTTTTCGGTATATACTTAAGGTTTAACTCTAGATTAAGTATTGCATATACATGCATAACATTAGCTTTCATACACGAATTGATATTTGTACACATTTCAAAGATACCATTGCACTCAATTGACTTATCCCGGGGTATGAAATAAGTTAAGTGAACATGATGTGAATTATGAATTAATATGTCTTGAATTTTGGTATGATTAGATTTCAATTAGTAAATTGGAATTAAATGTTGTTGATTGAGAGATTAATGAATTAAATGTACATTTGGTCTTAAAAAAATGCCAAGTGGTAAGAAAAAAATTGATATATGGAAATTAGTATCATTAAGCCTAAAATTGAGTGACCTTTGGCATAGTTAAATGTGTGACAAATGAATTAGTAATTAAATGATAATTGGACCAATTATTATGTGACATGTGGACAAATCTTGGAATGACATGTGGACTGATTTAGTAGGGGACAAATGACAACCTAATATGTGGATTAGTGGTAGCTGATTAATTAGCCAAATGTATTACATGCCTTAAGACATGTGGTGAGTTCAGAAGTTGACATCTAGCATGATGATGGAGCAAATTCCAACAGCAATGTTTCTGCTGATTATCTCACCTTTCTCCACCGAAATTGCTTCAAATTTTCTTTGTATTTTAGTCTTAACCCTAGCTAAAGTTCCGTACGAGAACCACACCTAAGTCCTACACCAAATAGATAAGAAATCTGTTCAAAGTTGTCATCACCTTGCTGTCAAAAAAAAAACAGCTTAGTTTCACCTTGGAATTGCGTTGATTTTTGCTTACTTTTGAGGATTGTTTAATATGAAATTTTATGTTAGATCAGAAGCCTAATAGGTAAGTAACAATCTGAGTTTTGTGGCATGTCAAATGATATAAGAATGATGCTTGAATTGGAATGAAATGCATGGGATATTGGTGAAGACATGTGCTGGAAAATATTGCATGAACTTAGAAGTTTTTCTGTTTTGTTTTTGGTATATGGAAATCGTGGAGTATAGGGCATTATATGGATGTATTGGGCTGGAATTTAACGTATAAATAAGGTGTATTTATGCCTAAGAAAGTTGTTAGACGAGTGTTCTTGAATTGAGAAAGAATTAGACCTACATGCATGATAATGAGGGATAGATTTTTGGTTTGATTTTTGATGCATGAAAGACTAGGATTTGTGAGTTGTTAATTGAATAATTTTGAACCAGAATTGGAAAGGTTATTGATGAGGAATTGGAGTATGATTCAGGCCTAATAGAGCTATAATTGATGAACTATAAAGAGGTTGTTTTTAACTTTGGTATAAAGTGTAAAACAAAATCTGGAAAATTAAAGTTGTAGGTTGAAATTCTGGTTTCAATTTTATCTTCCTCTTTTGACCTATTTTACATATCTTTAAGGCATAAATTTGAAGAAACTCAAAGAACAAAATTTGTAGATCTAGGTCTTAGCTTGACCTCTGTGAAAGTGGCTTGATTAAATAGTGACTAGATCTTGAGTTATGTCTTTTTCCTAATACTGCCTGTGATAGACCCCTATGCAAGAACCTTATATTATTTCCTATTTTTGGGGACTTTAGAGCTTGAATTAGTCAAAGTATAAAACATGAAAAATGATTATTGATGTTTTATTAATTCTTCTGTGAAACAATTTGGCCAGACGATATCTTGATAAGTTTATGTAGTTAATTGAAGTCATAACTTAAAGAAGAGACTGTTTTGGATGTGTTGAGTTCAAATCTGGAAATTCTGAATTGTTAAAGGAATAAGTGAGTTCTTTTTAATGAAAATATGATCTTTAGGACAAGAATAATGCGTATAACGTATGGATGAATGAGTATTGAAGAAGATAGTGTATTTATGAATGAGAA
Organism: Erythroxylum rufum; assembly: GCA_027478365.1. Classification (NCBI taxonomy): domain Eukaryota; kingdom Viridiplantae; phylum Streptophyta; class Magnoliopsida; order Malpighiales; family Erythroxylaceae; genus Erythroxylum; species Erythroxylum rufum. The sequence continues at coordinate 12,560,725 of JANIHZ010000001.1, forward strand.
TTGGGTGAATGTATGAGTATATGTTGCTGGAAAAATTTTGGTTAATGGATAGATTTACCTTGCTAAAATTTCAGATGTAAGGTACCAATTGTGTGTATTTTATAAGAAGCTTTTTGTTCATGGAAATTTTTAAGGATATGTGTAAAGTATGATTGATGAATTTGGAGTAAATCAAGCTATTTTAAAGGGACAAACCTGATTGCAAAATGGTAACATACAAAGTATGATGTTGAGGGGTTAAGAAAGTTGAATAAGGTTATGTACCTGGGAAAAATCAATTAAGCATGCATTGAATATGATATATGTATATATGTGCATAAATGAATATGTATTTGATTGATCGACTTTGTAATGTGACTTATGTGTGAATTATATGATTTTAGACTCTCAAGTCGGACGCCATTCAGACATTGTCGAATCATCCAAGCAATAGCATGAATTAGAGCGTACTATGAGTCAACCTAGATGATCTTCCTAGGATTGATTTATTCTATTTAACTTCCAATTATTGAATTGTTTGTGATTTGTATGTGAATTCCAGACTTTAATGGTTCTAGGAGTTTGATATTCGGAAATGTATTGGAAGTGTTCTGTTTGCATATGAAATTTGAATGATATATGTTTGCAATTGAATTCTGAATGATTTTAGAATAATCAACAAAAGTTGAATGCCAGACTGAGGTTCAATGAATATAAGATTATGGTTGTTCATCATAAGTGAATGCTATTAATGGCATATTTTGTTGTTTGATGCATTTCATAAAATGTATATTCAGATAAAGACATTGTGATCAGAGTAGCCAGTCTGAAAGAGCTTTAAGCTCAGAATTCTACGCAGAGAGCTTTGCTATGTGATTTCTGTATCTGACTGAGTCCAATGGGCCAGTATCTGTATCTGTATCTGTATCTGAAAGGCACTCGGTCACAACAAATAATAACGAATCTGGAGTCTCATATGCATCTGCATTTGTATATTTATGATTATGACATATTTGATTATGAAATCTTTTTTGAAATTGTGATGATAAAGTGATATGCCATGATAATGTGATTGATTAGGTTATACATGTTCTAAAAGAATGTATGTGAAATTTGTGTCATGCATTATGTCTTATTAAGATGGAAAATGTTTTTGAAAATGGTTGGTTGTGTGATATTTGTGTATTTGACCTTAGTGAGATCATAAATGATGGTTCACTCATTGAGTTTGCAAAATACATCAAAAATTACAACATGGCTTTTTAAGTACGAGACAGGAGATCTAGTTCTTAAGATTTTCTAGAGAAACATTTTGGATTAAGATATGACTCAAAGGTCTGTCAGCTGACATCAGAGGAGTTATAGATTGTATTTTGTAGTTTCTTTGACATTCAAAACTTTTGTATAAAGGATTGTAAACTTTCTTATGTTTGGTAATGTAAATATTTGTTTCAATGACTACAATGTAAACTTTTGTCAATGAATGAAATGAAGTGTTGAGGTTTTAAGTATTGTATATTCTTTATGATACCATTTAAGAGATTATGTTTGCTCTAACATACCATTGTTATAGGATATGTACTTAAATGTCCTCTGGATGTTCGGGTACATACTTTATGGTAATGGAGTGTTACATGTTTGGTATAATTGATACTGAGTTTAGTGAACTAAATTTCCTGGAGATGAATTAAGTTTGAGAATAATTCTCAATGTTAGAAAGAAAAATTGTATATCTGTTGTGGAATTTTACTATTAAACTCTATTGAGGAGTTGATAACAAGTTTTTAGAGATATGTCAATATCATATAGATAACAAAATATAATGACATTTGAGTTCACTAATGTCTTATAAATATTGATGGCAACATGTAAGATGGATATGAACACAATGATAGCACTATACAAATAGTTACATAATGTAGAGCTAAAAAGTATAATACTTTAATGAAATTGTTTCACTCTATTTAAACTCCTAAAAGTATAAATGTGGACTGCAATTAAAGGCATTTATTATATTATGATAAAGTTATCATAAAAAGAAGATAATGACATGACTTTTCTTATTAATACATGATATGATAGAGATCATATACATTTCTAATTTATGATTTTCAATATTTGATACTGAATTTGGATTCAATATTATTACAATGTTCATGGTGTGATAAGAAATAAATTCTTGAGTAAAAATAGTTATTCCAAATTTATAAAAATATTTTTTTACGTATTGTATCAAAGGAGATGTATGCTTAACGTAGTGACAAGAATACAAAGTTATATAAACAGGATTGTTGTTTTATCCATGTTGGTTAAGTCAACATAATAAGAATTATAATGTTGCATATATACATACATATCTTTTGATTATGAATCGTATGAAACTTATGAAATTTGTTAGGTTGAAGGGTGATCAAACCAAACTTTGGTGAAAGGTCAATTATAGTATTGAATTGTTAAATCTTATACATGTGAGGTATTAGATATTATAACAATTTATAGAAGGATGAATACTTGTATTTCATTAAGTTTACTAGTAACTCTATAATCATATGTATCAAATGAGATATTGATTTAAAATTTTGAAAAGTTTAAATTATTTAAATCTAAGTAGAAATTAAACATTGTGAATGCTAAAATACTTCGATAAAATCAATTAATAAGATCTAAATTTTCTTAATTATCTATAAGGAATGAGATTTTCTAATGAATATCTCTACAACTAAATTTCATAATAGTATGAATTTGTGTTAGGAGGAGTGCATAATATGAGATATTATATGATGCCATATTTATTTCTTTTATAGATATGTCTAGTATAACCACTTGCCTGTTACAGTTCTAATTAAATAAATTAACAAAATTTTTATTTTAAATATGGAACGGTAAGATTTGAAAGAGTCAAATTAATTTATTGAGTTTCGCATATGATGCTTAGATAAAACATATCTTGTCTTGTAATTTAGAACTAAATTGAATAATAAAATATTATGAGATATCCAAAAAGTTGGATACTATCTTTTAAACACCATTGAATAAAATGTTTGTTTCAATGAATCCTTATACTGGGTTTCAGCTGAAGTCTAAAAAGTTCAAATTTCATGGTAGTACATTTAAATAGAACTACTACCTTTTTTGGTACATTTGATGTATAATTAAAAGTGACGAGACATTGAAATATTCACTTTTATGATAAATTCAAAAAGTTTATTTTGAAAATGATTGTAAATTTTAAGTGTAGTTATACTCTTTAGTGGAGTGGATAGAGAGATACTACTCATTGAGAAAAGCAATTTGCATTTTCAATTGTTAAAGATATGATAGTGCAAGAATAACTCTTATTGGAAATAAAAAGGTAACAACTTAATTCTAGAAATTAGATTTACAAAGATAGATAATGTATCAAAGAACTTAAGGTTTTGACGAGTTTATTGTAAAGTTTAAAAAATCATAAGAATAAATATGAGATATTTAATAAATAAGGACTAATATAAGATATCTAATCTTATTTGAACATAATTAATATTTAACTAAAATTAATTATATTCTAATTAAATTATTGAAATGTCCAAATATTATTATAAATGGACATATGTTCTAAAGGAGTTAGCATTTTTTACTTATCCCTTTTACATTATTTGTAAAGTTCTCTTAACTAGTTCATATAGATATTATTAGAGGTCAAATATATGCCCGACTATAATGGTTGCAATGATCTAATTTAAAAAATGATTTGAAAAAAACTATAAGGAAAAAAAAATAAGCTACACAATAAAAAAACTGACTACCTTAATGTATTAATCGCGTTATAAAATTTAAAGTGAAATAGAATTTAAAAAATCAAACCAAAGATTTTTGTATTACTTGTAATAATTCAGTCAAACCTAAAAACTGCTATAAATAAGCGAAAAGACATGAAAAACTCAAAACTTTACACAAATTTTGGGTCGCCGTAACAATAACCCATTGTTTCGTTTTCCTTTGATGTGGGAAAGAAATTCTACTTACATGACCTTAAATGGTTGTCTGGAACGGAGCATTGACCACAAACAACCCTCCTTCGCGATGGAACGTATGATAAGATTCACCAAGCACTTTTGGGATGATCATGGCGGAGGGCTTCATCGAAGTTGAGAGAATAGCTGCGTGGATCATAGGTTCTTTGCCCCTAAAATTTGCTTATTCCACTTATTTCTCAATTTTCATAGTACCTGCCTCATCGATCCCCGACAACAACTCCATGACAGTTATCTTCTAACACAGACGATGGTACATTCAGAGTCAGAGATCGCAATTCTCTCCCCGCATTTCAGCAACGGAATTCTCTTCACTCTCTGGGCGTTTCATATTTTCATATTTCACTCTTTACTCAAACTGATAATATAAATAACAGCATCAGCATCAGTAACAGAAACCGTTGAGCTCTGGAGCATGAATTGCCAATTGGGAGGGGGCACTATGATATGATTGATGTATGGAGTCAAATTGTACATACCTCCATTTCCTCAAGTTGGTCCAGTGTTTCTGTTCTCAGAGTAGGGTGTCCTATTCAAGTTGCTTATGCTAATCAATCCAACTAAGCTCGAAAGGACTACCGTACCCAACTCACTGCATCAGTGAATTGTATTCGATTCCTTTTACGTATAGGATTGACTTTTCGTGGTTGTAATGAATCAGAGATTTCTAGTAATAATGGTAATTTTCTTCAACTTTTACAATTCTCGGCTGACCATAATGAAGCTATCAATAATGTTGTTTTAAATAATGCCCGCAGAAATCTCAAAGTCATTACTCCTGACATACAAAAGGATATTGTCAAAGCCGCTATAATTGAAACCTCCAATGCCATTATTAATGATCGTTAAGGTTACTTTCTATCTTTATTGATGAGTCTCGTGATATCTCAATCAAAGAACAATTGGCTATTGTTTTACGTTATGTGAATACAAAAGAATGTGTGCTTGAGTGATTTATTAGTATTATTCATGTTAGTGATATCATCCCTTTATCACTAAAGTCTGCAATAGATGAATTGCTTTCAAAGCATGGATTGAGTATATCATCTCTACGTAGGCAAGGTTATGATGGAGCTAGCAATATGGAAGGAGCAATTAATGGTTTGAAGACTTTGATTTTAAAAGAGAATAATTCAGCTCACTATGTTCATTGTTTTTCTCACCAATTGCAATTAGCACTTGTAGCTGTGGCCAAGAATCATGTATATGTTGCTTTATTGTTTAACACAGTCTCAAGCTTATCAAATGTAGTTGGAAGAAAATATCTTCTTCGTGAGAAGCAATTTAGCAAGATTGTTGAAGAGCTGAAAAATGGTGAACTTTTAAGTAGTAAAGGTTTACATCAAGAAACTTCTCTTTAAAGACCAGATGACACACGTTGGGTTACATATTATGAATCATTATCAAGCTTAATCGTGATGTTTAACTCCATAGTTAATATTCTAGAGATCATTATAGAAGAAGGCACAACTTCGGAGCAAAAAGGTGAAGCATATGCTTTGCTTGATTCTATCCAATCTTATGAATTTGTGTTTAACTTGCATTTGATGAAAAAAAAAACTTGAGAATTACAAATGAATTATCTCAAGCATTACAAAGGAATGATCAAGATATTATCGTTGCAATTTCTTTTATTAAAGTTTCCAGACAACCACTACAAATGATGAGGGATGATGGGTGATAGTCTTATTTGATGAAACATCTTCATTTTGTGAGAACCATAATATTGTCATTCCAAATATGGATGAAAATTTTGTACATCAGAGAAGTCAAGGTGAAATGCAAAAAAATGACAAATTTGCATAATTATCAAGAGGAATTATTTTAAACTATGATTGATATGCAACTTCAAGAGTTCAACAATCACTTCAATGAGGTAAATATCAAGTTGCTTATTTGTGTGGCATGCTTGAATCCAAATGATTCTTTTTATGCTTTTGATAAGAAAAAATTGTTTCGACTTGCTACTTTTATCCTTCTGATTTCTCTAGAGTAAAGCTTATTACTCTTGGTGATCAACTTGATAATTATATTGTTCATATGTAATCTGATGATCAATTTTTAATATTAAATGGGATTAGTGATCTTGCCAAGAAGCTAGTTGAAACAAAAATGTTGTGTACCTTTTAATGTTTTTACTTGTAAGATTAGCTTTGATTTTGCCTATTACTACTGCATCAGTGAAAAGAATATTTTCTGCAATGAAGATAATGAAAAATCGCTTGCACAATCGAATGAGAGATTTTTGAATGAATAACTGTTTGATCACATATATTAAAAAAAGATATTTTCAATAGTATTGACAATGAAAAATTTTTGCAGCGATATCAAAATTTGATTGATAGTTATCTTCTAACACAGACGATGGTTCATTCAAAGTTAGAGGTCGCAATTCTCTCCCTGCATTTCAACAACGGAATTCTCTTCACTCTCTTACGTTTCATATTTTCATTTTTCACTCAATTCTCAACTGATAATATAAATAACAGCATCAGTAACAGAAACTGTTGAGCTCTATAGCATGAATTGTTCAAATTGTACAGGATATCCTTAAGCCCTGGTTTGGATTGAAGGAAATCAAGAGAAAAGAAAGGAAAAGAATTGAACTTCTCTTGGTTTCCACCGTTTGGACAAAAATAAGCAAAGAAAAAGTGAGAGAATAGAGAAGAAATTGAGGAAAATTTTGGCCAAATATATTTCCCATCAAATTGGTGGGAAAGGAGGAGAAATCTAAGATAAAAGAATTTCAATGTATGTAAATTACCATAGTATCCTTATTTAACTTAATAAAAGGATAAATAAGTTTCATAATCAAGGGCATAAAGATTTCAAAAAAAAATTGTCCAATATAAATTTCAATTCCCTCCTTTGATAAATTAGAAAAACAAACAAAGGAAAAGAAGTCTTATTTCTCTTCTATTCTTTTCTCCTCTTTTTCCCTCAATATTTTCTTTCCTTTTCTTTGTGCAAGTAAGGATCCAAACAAAGGCTAAAATAGGATACCCAACTTTGTGAGCAGAAACACCGGACCCAACTTGAGGAAATGATGGAGATATGGAAGCGATGCAATATCAACATTGAAGATGCCCTTCAGAAATATGGAGATGGTGGTATGGTACTGCTTATCCTCTTCTCATTTTACCTTACTGGAAAATAGCATATGTTAGCGTTACAAAATAAAGAGCCATAGGGCCCATTGTTATCGCATTTTTTCTTCACACATTATATATATAGATAATAAAGTTGGATTTGTTATAAAAGATATAAATATATGGTGTGCCAAATGCACCACTTAATAGTTAGTGTGCCACTTCTATTATCATGATAGTATTTTATTAGAAATTTTGTACTATAAATAGAAGGGTTAACTTGATGTAAGATATACCAATTCATAAGAAGAATTATATTCTCCTCTCCCAAATATTCTTAAGTTTTAGTTTCGGTTTTATAACATGATCTATATTGTTGACGTGTTGTCTTGGATGAATTTTGTGTATTGCTCTTGTTTTAATTTTCCTTTTATCCGCACAAGCTTGTTCTCCGCAACAGATAATAATCAATATTTTAAGATTTTAAAAATTAAGTTGATAAGAAATTGAAGTTTATATAAATTATTAAATAAAAATTAATTGATTTATTTTAGTTTATAAAAGTTTATAAAAATTGATTAAGAAAATAACAAAAGTTATTAAATCAATTGGTCAAAGTTTTTACTATTTAATAGACAAACTATTTAATTTTTTAATCATTGATTACAATAAATACTTTGCAACTTTGAACCAAAAAAGTACAATAGGAGTCATTTATTTCAACAGATGTGTTGCGGTAAAAATTTTTAAATGAACATTGGTATCACGTACAAGTTCTTTAATGCATGCACGAGTCAAATAATGTACGCCAGTAAGTAAAAGTGAGGTGACACATCCACATTATTCTTAAATTTTTTATCTTGGTTTATGCCTATATATGTTATTAGTAATAGTAAATATAACAACTAAGAACTAACACAAAAAGGTTGCTACAATTGAACTTAAAAAATATATCGTAAATGATACCTAATCAATAATTTATTTTAAACTTATTATCATTTATAAAAAAGGTTAATTAAAAATTGTGTTTCACTTTCCTTAGGAGTATTTGTTAACTCCTCTTTTCATAGAAATTTATTGTGGTTTAAGCTAGTATATGTTATGTAAAAGAAATCAAGTAACAAAATGATGCAAAGTGATCCAAAAAATTAAATAGGTCCAACTAGATATCAAAGAGAAATTTAAGTTAAACTTATTACCCAAGACAAATCATGAATTTCAAAACAAAATTAAGTGAATAATAAGTTAAGGTCAAAAACTAAAAAAGAAACAAAATTCACTTTAGAAATAGAGGAATGTAATTTATAAAAAAAGTTCAATTCAATGTATTTGATAACCTTCTCTCTCTAAGCTTTACCACTTCTCTGTAAGTTTTAACATCTGACTTTTCTTAATGGGCTAACGAGCTTGGGCAAGAACTCTCCCGCTTAAGCTCCAAGAAAGTTGGTTATCGCTAATAAAGAAACTTTTGCCCTTACTCCCTCTTTCAATGACCACAACTTCAGCAGATCTAACTCTCCTTTCTTGTGAATCGTTAATAATAACTAATGCCTCCTCCTTAACATTTTCTAATGCCTCCACCATCACTTTACCTTTTCCTTTTAACCTTTGCGATTTCCATATTTCTTGGATATTAAGATCATTTGGTGGCTGCTTTATTTGCAAGCTGTACTCCTCCTAACTAACCACTTGTCTAAACTTCAAATTATAACTCACAACTTGCTCAATCTAGAGTGTTTCTATAGAAAATATAAAGCCTACTTCCACACTTGAAGATTTTTCCCCTTTAACTGCAGCCAGAGGCATAAGAACCCAGGGATCTAAAACCTTCAACATCAGAACTTTGAGGGTGATTATAGGTAAACCAAGTTTTTCCCCTTAGGTTGCCCCAAATGAAGTGTAAGTGGTCTCTCCCCTTATAAAATTGTTTTAAGCAGGAGCTAAGAGGTGGTCTACTACCACTTTTAGAAGAAAATCATCCTTCATTCCCCCAATTGGAGTTATGGACTAAAAGAAATTGAAAAATTTTGGTTTTGGGAGTACCTTGTTTAATAAAGAGGAATTATTCTTTTTCCATTTAACTCAAAAGCAAGATGTCATAATATTTAGAGGTTATGATCATGAAACAGTTGAAAAACCATTATTTATATAGAAATAAAAGCCTAGATAATCTATAAAAAATTAAGGAAGCACTTAATACCTTTCTGGGTTAAATTCTATAGCATTCCCTTAAAATATTATACCATCTAAGCTATCATAAAGAGGATATGATATGCTGGGGAAGGATAAAGTGTTGTTAGGCACCTTAAAAGCTATGAAGCTTAATGCTGAAGGAGGAATGGAACTTACATAGATCTCAATGCTTTACCAATGGAAACTACAAAGATAAGAGAAAAAGGAATGGAGACCAACTGGAAGAATATTTAGATTAGAAAGTACAAAAGAACTAGTGAATAATAGCTCCAATAATAAAGAGAAATGGAGGAAGTGATGAGAAAGGAGAAGGAACTAACCAGATTTGAATGAAATTATAGAGAAAATTGGAAAAGAAAGGAAAGAAGTCACCTATTATACGGGAAGTTTCTCAAAATGATCATACAAATATTAGCAATTACAGTAGAGGGCATGGTTGAACTCTTAGAAGTCTTATTTGAGCAATAAAATGAACTTGTCTAGTCTAATGATAGACAAGAACACCTTTTGCTATTAAAGAAATGCAGAAGGGAATGGGAAATAGGAAGCCACTTTTGCTACGAGCAAAAAGAGGACCAAAAGAAAGGCAAAGAAGAAGAATCATATAGGCCTCTCTTTTTCTTGCCCTTGATTTCCTTCTTAATATGGAATATAAGGAGGCAAAATAACCCAATAAATAAATATTGGTTAAAGACCTTTTGAAAAAAAAGGTCATGTATGTTAGGCTTATTACAAACCAAAAGAAAGGAGAGCTATAAGGGGAATGCCTTATGGTTTTTGGGAGAGACTTCAAGGATATTCTTAAATCACCAGCACTATAAAAATGGTAAAATCGTAGTATCTCTTGAAAAAAAACAAAATATTTTTTACCATGCCTACTCAACTGATAAAGTAATTCACCTTACAATAATCATGTCTAATAACCCTATATAGATCAATATGGTTATTGTTCATATGGAAAACTTAGCATTTTAGAGAAGAAGCTTGTGGAATGAACTTTAGGTAATCAAAGTTAGCAATCATATCCTATGGATTATAATGGAAGACTTTAACATATTGTTTCTTAAGATGTTGATAGCTTTAAGGGAAAACACGTTCAATTTAATGAAGAATTAAGAAAATGTGGAAAGAATTGTGGAAATAGATATGAGATTTGGAGGTCAGTGAACAAAGAGAACTAGAAAAATAAGGTAGAAGTTGAATTGTGCTTTGGTTAAGAATGAATGGATGAAAAGCTTTCCATATAGCTCAATCAATTTTAAGAATTCCATTAGTTTAGATCATTCCTACATAAAGGTCATCAAATTCAACAATGGAAAAACAACTAAAGCTCCTTTTAGATTTAACAACTTTCTCCTAAGCCCTCTAAGTTATGCGGAAGAGATTTGGAAAGGATTACATAACATATTTAGCCTACATTTGCATGAAAAACTCAAGGGCATCAAGGAAGAACTTAAGCTCCTCAATAAATCAACTTTTTTAGATACTAAAAAAGGATATGACTATAAACGATGCTCTTAACAAAGCATAAAAGGAATTATATAACTAAGTTAACAATGACATCTTAATAATTATTAAAAAAATCTTTCATTCACAACTATGTTCAAGCTATTAAAGTGCACAATAGCTTATTGAGAGTAAAATCAAGAGTTTTGTGCCTTAAAGAAGTAGACAGGAATAAAAGATTCTTCTATAACTTAATCACTGCTAGAAGGAATCTAAACAGGATAACTAGATTGCATGATGAACTTGGCAACACCATTACTGATTTAGAGGAACTCAAGAGACTAGTCTGCATTCACTTTAAAATCCTTCAAGTTGAATCCTTATATAGCTCTTCATCTCCTCATAAAATTATGTATTTCTTCATGGATCCTCTAAATCATGACATAGTTGCTTAACTTGAGAGGCCTTTTACTAAAGTTAATATGGAGGAAGTTATATTCAGTCATGACCTAAAAAAAAAGCACATGGGATAAATGGATACAATGCATTCTCTTTTTTATAAGAATCGGGATGAATTTAGTTATATGGTCATACAATCCATATTAGATTTTTTCTCCAATAAAAGAATGCTCAAAGAGATTAGTAGCACATACATCAACTTATTTCCTAAGGTAATTAATCCAACTTCTCATGATGATTTCAATCTCATGTTATAACATGGTCTAAAATACCATCTCGATGATTCTTTTAAAAAGATTGGAATAGTCCTTGAGGAGACTAATAAACTTAAGCCAAAGTGCATTTATCAAAGAAAGGAGCATTGGGGAAATTTTCCAATTATTGAATATTTTCTCAAAAACTATCACTGTAAGAATCTATTAAAGTTATGAATTAAAAATTGACTTTCATGAAGCCTTTAACTCATTGAAGTGGGGAATTGTATTAGGTTGCCTTGAAACATTTGGTTTCCTAAAGTTTTTTATAGAATGGACTCAATAATACGTTACCATTACTTCTTTTGGTGTAATTGTAAATGGAGAAACTACTAGCACTTTCAATGGAGCCAAAGGATTAAGGCAAGGAGACCCCTTATCCTTTTACCTTTTTACCATGTGCATAAAAGTCCTAATCAGATTAGTTTCTCACAATGTAAAGCAAAGTTGTGGTTTTAGATATCATATTAAATGTAAAAAGATCAAACTCTTTAGTGTTTCCTTTTGCTGATGATTTTTTGTTGCTCAATAGGGTTGATAAAAGATTATTAAAAATCTTGATTGGTTCCTTATATAAAATTGATAGATGTATAATTGATCATAATTTTACCTCATATTTGATGTTTTTTTGCTTCATATTTTCTACTTTTATTGTATTTTTGGTACTTAATGTACTTCAAGTGCATTTATAGGTTATAATTGCTTTCATAAACTTAAAGAAGAAGAATTAGATAAAAACGTGGCATAAAACAGAGAATCAGCAATCTGGAAGGAGTGCACAACCTTGTACTTTCAGACGGTCATGCATTTTTTGTGGTACTTGGAGAATTCTAATTATTCACAACCAAGTAAGAGATCGTACATCTCATAGAACCCTAAGTTTCACGATAAAAGGATGATTTTTAGTGGTAATTGAAAGGAGGAGATTCTTGAAGGCAATTCTAGACATGGAGTTCATCTAGGGATGATT